>JAODAL010017038.1:0-78948 GCA_025379985.1 Phyllomedusa bahiana
TGGTTCCATAGTCTCATAGAGAACTAGGGGATTCTTTCTCCTCCCCCTTGGGAATCGCAGAGGGGGCGAAAGGGGACATGTTCATTATCCCGGCGGTATGCCGTGGAAAATTGCATGTTATGGGCGGCGGCTGCGGCCCCTCGCCCCCCCCCCGCTGACAGAGTGGCAATTGCGGGGCGAAATCCGCCCCCGCAATTACGTCGGATAACCCGTGGAACCGGGCCAAGGGTCGTTTGGGTTTTTGGGTTTTTGGAGAGGTAACATTTAAATTTTTGGTAGCCCAAACCATTCTGGGAAGGTCCCAGTTTCCAGTTTTATCTATTTCTGATTGAAGCGTCATTCTGATTCGGGAGTGGGAACCTAAAAGTAAGTTTGAAACAGAGAGTAATCCGCTTGGGCGTACTCTTCATTTTTTTTCTAGGGTTAGGTAAGGGGAACACCACCCAATTAAATATTAGCGATACTGGCGCTTTTTGGTCAGCTGTTTGAACGGACCTGATTTTATGTGGTGCGCACCCTCGGATTAACCTGGTTTGTGTTTTTAAAATGATGTTTTTTTTAGTAGTTAAAGGGACAGAAATTGCAATCCCTTCTCATGCTACTAAAAGTAAAAGGTTTTAGTTTAAATTGAAAAGTATAAAGGGTTTTTCGCCCTTTTCTGAGTAAAAGCGCAAAAGTGAGGGTGTGCGATTTTTGATCATCTAATGCAGATCTGCATTTTTTAATGCGCCAAACATTGGGGCGTTTGGAGGCGTATTCACCACACATAATTTTAGACACATATATAAATGCAGGTCGGCAAAACTAGGCGCATTAGCTTGAAACAGGGAGATATTTTATGTGGTCTGCATGGGTGAGGGGCAAAATGGAGGGTAGTTTCTATTAAAAGGGAAAAAAATGTCCATTATTTTTCAACTTCCCCCGTACAATAAAAAAAGTAATTTTTTGATAATTATCAATTAAAAAAATAAAATTGTATAAATTAATAAAAAATTTTTTTATGTAAAAAATATAAAAAATATATAATATCCCAAAAATATAAAAATCTCTCCTATAAAATGTATTTAAAATTAATAGAATCTAAAATCAATTTTATGTTAAATAAAACACTGACCTATAGTTTTCTGAATTGTTAAAAATTTAAAGGGCACTCTGAAATTTTCTAAAAATGCCAAATTTCATTGTATTAAGGATAGAATGCGCTGATTTTTGACCCGTTATCGTTGTATAGTAGGCGATTTTAGGGGTCGGCGGGAAATTTGGTTCAGGTATACCCTTTTAAAGTGGTATCCCGTTCCAGCTGTAAAAGCGCCAAGAAATGCCCTAACAAAGTACAAAATTTTAGCTTTGCTACGGTTCTAGGTGCCCGCCTTCCGCACACCCCCGGGTCAGGTGCTTACAAAAAAGTCTCGGGGCGATTTTTTGAATGCCCCCCGGAGTGGCATGGGGGAGATTTAAAAAATGTTTGATCGGGGGCTGCCCCTTTGGGGCTAAAAAAGGACGCCGGGTTATCGGGCACTCCCCGGTTAAATACATGTTCCCCAAAATTTTTCCCAAATTTTTTTTTTTTACTACTTTAAAGAAATTTTTTAATTACAGTTTTGGGAAATTTATTTTTGCTGCTCTAAAACCTTTATTCTACTTTACAGCAAGAGCCAGCAAAAGAAAGGTTTTGCGGGACCTGTGGCCCCAAAAAGAAAAATTTTCATTTACCATATTTTATTTTTCCTAAAGTTTTATTTAATGAATTTTTTTTTTATTTAGCTTATCCTTGGGCTTTATACATGTTAGGGGCCCAAAAGGGGTTCCGTTAATGCTCTAAACACTCCCCCCCCCAATGCTTGCTGAACTTTAGACACCATTTATGAACCCCCAAAAAAACCCAAATTTCTTACATTCAGGCCCGCTTTTTCCCCTTAAAAAAAGGACCGAAAATTAACTTCCCCTGTTATTATCAAATTTTCCCCCTACGCTCTTTTAAAAACAGTGAAGGGCAAACACCCGGCCCCTTTCGTCCCCGTATCAGGAAGCAGCTGCCAGAAGTTTGAAACCCAACAATACAATGAGAATTTGCATAAATACCTAATTCTGGATGCCTCACCTATTGGGAACATGAAAGCCTGGAGATCAATGTTTACAAATTTATATGGGAAGAATAATAAAATTAAATAGAGAGTTCTAAACACAAAAGCGGCCGCCTGTCTGGTAAATTTGTAGTGAGAAAAGGGAAAAAACAGCCCGGGATAGGGTGAGGGTGGGTTTAATTTTTTTAGCCCTTTTTCAATGAAATCCTGTGAGTACAGAACCCAAAGCGACCCAAAACCTTTTCCCCCAAATTGTAAAAAAGCAGGGGTGCAAAACCAGGGGGGTTTTGATTAAAACCTAAACTGATTTAAATCAAGATTTAAATCAGATAAAAAAACATGTAAGTAAGGATTTGTTTTAAATCAGTGATTTAAATCAAAGTTTTCCCTAAAAATAGTTCTTGTTTTTTTAAATGCAAGTAGAGGGAGTTTTTTTGAACCCCTTTTTATTTTAAATTTTTTTCCCATTTTTAAGGGGTTTAAAATTTTCATTATTTTGGACCCCCTTGTTCGTTGTCTTGGGAAAGGGGGAAAAATAACCCTGCCCTTAAATTAACAATTTAAAAAAGATTTATTAAACTGAAAAATAAAAACTTTACAGCAAAAATTTAAATTTGCTTAAACAAACTTTCCATGTTTTTTAACAAAATTTGGTTTAAAACAAAAAAATTTTATATTTTTTTAAAAAAACTTAGATTCCCCCCAGCCGACCATGAAAAACTTAAAAAATTACTGTCCCTGCTGTCCTCTGTAGCTCACTTTGGGTAAATCTTCATATTTTTTTTCCTTTGTTCCTATTCAAAAATCTGGAAAAGAAAAAACAAGTTTTCCCTGCTTTTTTGGGGCCCCCAAAACCCGATTTCTCAATTTAGAATGAATGAGCCCAAAAGGAAGAGAATATTTTTTAAACCCCCTGAGAAAAAGCTACTCGTTAAAAGTGAAATCATTACTTGAAAAAAGTCTTAAATCCCAAGGCTTAAGTGTTTTCCCCAGTTTACTGGTGTGACCTTCCTTTTAAAATTTTTCAGCCAAAAAAATTTTTTTTCTTGAATGGTTCCCCCCTTTCTCTGAAGTTTATTTAGTTTTCATTAAAGGGTGGTGATTTCTGGGGTACCCAAAGTATAGCTAAACCTCTTTTCCCCAGAAATTTGGTTTTTACCCGATATTGGTTATTGACAAAATTTTTCCAAAAAAAGAGCTGGAGTCCCGTGCTTGTCCCCTTTTGTTTGTTTTCTGCTTTTAATTTTTTTGTGCAATGGTAGTTTGTTTTTAAGTGTTTCACTCAGTTCCCTTCCAAAATTTTAACGCATTTTGCAATAAAACGCTATTTTCTTATTTTGTTTAAGTTGGAGATGGGGCAGGGAAACTCAGCATATGTTCAAAAATTTTCTTAAGCCCAATGTTTAGGATTTTTGGGGGATAGTGCCCTCATTTTATCTCGATTTTTTCACAAAATGTCATCAGAAAAAGGCCCGTTTTTGTTTTACTGCTAAAAAGTCCACCACAGAGTTTAAACTAACATCTGGTGGGGCATTGCTTGGTTCCACCCATCCCTTTCAGAGCTGCTGCAGCAAAAATATTAATACGGAAGTATTTAGCATTTCAACAACATTTTCCCTTTTTTTTGGAAAAATTAAAATTTTTTTTGGGTTTAAGGGGGGTGCAGCAAATGAGCCCTTGCAAAACCCTATGTTTTTTAAACTTTTATTCCCTCCCCCCAAAACCTTCCCCCCTTAAACCCTTTTTAAACTTCTCCCCAAAATTTCCCCGACATTTGAATTTTTTTTTCACATGTCGTTATGTTTTACCCGCCCCCTTCTTGTAAGTATTCTGCTGTGTGTGCATTTCTGACGTATCAGTTTTTTTGTGCAAGGAAAAACTTTACCTTCTTTTGTTGTTTTTTACCCAAACACATCAATAGGATCATTGTGGGCATTTTCCACCCCATCAATACTTCGGTTAACAATTTTTCCCCCCGGGGTGTTGCACCATCTCCTTTCTCTGTATCCCTTGAACCACAGTTTTCCCCCCCCCCCCGAAAAAAAATTAAAAAATTTTTTAAGGGGTCCCGGGGTGGGTTTATCTGGTTCACGTGACCCAATCCAAATTAATGAAATGTGGGGGTTTTTCAGTCAGCGGAAAGAAGAGTTCGTTGCATAAATAAAATTTGGGGAAATTTTTTTAAACAATCAACTCTTTTTTTAATCTTTCTAGTTTTATCACAAAACCCCATCCCTTTTGGGGGTTCCAGGGGGTAAAGGTTTTTTTTTTCCCTTTTGGGGGATGGGGTTAAAGGGTGTGGGTGTTTTTGATGATGCTGCTGCCCAATGAAGCACTATAAAGGGGGTGGATTAAATTGAAACTGTAGCAGGATGTTTGGGGATTTGGAGGTGGGTAGTTTCCCCGGGAACCATGAATTCCCTAAACAAAAAAGTCAAAACTGTTATTTTTTTTGTTTATACAATTTCTGCCCTTTTTGTTTCACAAAAAATCCTGCCCCCCCAAAAGGGTTTTTTGTTTTTCTTATCATAACTGTACCAAATGAAGTAAAAAATGCGGTTTTTAATTTAAAAAATATAATTTTTTTCCAAACCCTGACAGTTAGTCTTTAGAAATAAGGGGGGGGTTCAATTTTAAAAAAGTTTCCAACCTGAAGTTCCCGCCTGTTCGAAGTGTTTCTTTTTGGGCATCTTTATCACCGCCTTTTTCTTTTTGTTTCCCATTCCCGCCCCCGAAAATTGCATTCCTTTTTTTCCCAAAAATTTCTTTTTGCACATGCCCGCCTTAACCCGATTGGCGAAGGGGGGCTTTACTAAAAAAAAATTTCCCCAAAATGGGTCCCTTTTATGGCCTGCTCCCTTATAAGGAAAGAAAAGTTTTAAACCTCAGACGTTAACACAAAAAGATCAGACTTTTTCTGTCCTTTTGGCCAGGCTGCAGTATGGTGTCAAAATTTCCAAATTTCATTTTTTTTTCTGCTTGCCTTCCTCCTTCCACTTAGATTCTATTTTTCTTGTGTTGTGCAGTTCCATTTCCCCCAAAAAATCAAAAACATATTGTTAACTTCTTGGGGGTTGGAATGAAGGGGTTGATTCTGTTTATTGGTTTGTTTTTTTAAAAAAGGATTAAGGTCTTTTTCTCAACTTGTTCATGTTGTTTAAAATTTTTTCTGTGGAAAAAAGAGGGGTGGGGGCCCCTTTGGGGGGTCAAATTCAGTTTTTAGAAACTGGTAATTTAAAAAAATAAAGCGGGGGGCGTCTGTGATAATATTGGAGAGATAACTGCCCCTAATCCTACAGGAAAAATTGGGGAAAAGGGAAGGCTTTTTTGAATGTTAAAATTTACGCCTTTTTCTTCGGAAATTTAAAAACTCAGGTTTATTTATTTTTGGAAGAAACTTTGGTTGGGGGTTTTTTCCAAAAAGCAGGGGGTTTTTTCAATTTATTTAAATAAAAATTTTTTTTTTTTAAATTTTTTTAAAATTTCCCATTGATTTTTTTTATCCCCTGGGGTAAACAAATTAAAAAAACGTGGGGGCCCAAAAATTTGGGGCCCCCTTTTCCAAATTTTTTTAAGGGGGTAAATAAGGTTTTGGATTGCAATTAAATTTTTTTTGGGGGGGTTTTTTTCCATGGGAAAAGGGGCTTCAATGGGAAAAAACCCCAAAAAAGAAAATTTTATAAAACCAAATTGGATATTTGGGCCACCAAACATAAAAAGGGGAAATGGACAAAAGTTTGGCAAAGTTTGATTAAAAAAAGTGATGTTCTTAATTTGTGGGTTTTTAAAACCATTTGAAAAAGGGCCCGTGGGCACCTAACAGGTGTTAGCAATAACTAAAAACCAAATTGAAACCAAATTGACAGGAAATTTAAAATTGACCCAAACCCCTTTTTCCTGTGTCCTTGTGTGGACAACATTGAGCATGGAGAAAAAAGAAGACCAAAGAACTGTCTGAGGACTTGAGAATCCAAATTGTGGGAAGGGCCTTGAGCAATCTCAAGGCTACAAGCCCAAATCCCCAAAAAGACCTGAATGTTCCTGTGTCTCCCGTGCGCGTGTCATCAAGAAGTGTAAAGGGCCCATGGCACTGTGGCTAACCTCCCGAGATGTGGATGGAAAAGAAAAGTGACGAGAGATTTCAACGCAAGATTGTGCGGATGGTGGATAAAGAACCTCGACTAACATCCAAACAAGTTCAAGCTGCCTGCAGTCCGAGGGTACAACAGTTGTAAACCCCGTACTGTCCGTCGGCATCTGAAATGAAAAGGGACTGTATGGTAGGATACCAGGAAGACCACACTTCTTACCCCAAAGACATAAAAAAGCCAGGCTGGAGTTTGTCCAAACTTACCTGAGAAAGCCTTAAAACGTTTTGGAAGATGTTCTCTAGTCAGATGAGACAAAAGTAGAGCTTTTTGGGAAAAGGCATCAACATAGAGTTTACGGGGAAAGAAAAGAGGATTCAAAGAAAAGAACACTTCCCAAAAATCAAACATGGTGGGGGTTTCCCCTGTTTGTTTTGGGGTTGCTTTGCTGCCTCTGGCAACTGGAATGCTTGACCGTGTGCATGGCATTTTGAAGTCTGAAGACTACCAAACAAATTTTGCAGCATATGTAGGGCCATGTTAGAAAGTGGGTCCCCTCAGAGGTCATGGGTCTTCCAGCAGGACAATGACCCAAAACACACTTCAAAAAGCACAATAAAAATGGTTTGAGAGAAAGCACTGGAGACTTCTAAAGTGGCCCAGCAATGAGTCCAGACCTTAATCCATAGAACACCTGTGGAGAGATTCTCAAATTTGGCAGTTTGGAGAAGGCACCCTTCAAATCTCGGGACCTGGGCAGTTTGCCAAAAAAGAATGGTCTAAAATTCCAGCAGAGCATTTTTAAAGAAATCATTGATGATTACCGGAAGCGGTTGTTCGCAGTTATTTTGGCTAAGGTTGTGCTACAAGTATTAGGCTGAGGGTGCCAATACTTTTGTCCGGCCATTTTTGAAGTTTTGGGTGAAATGATCAATGATTTGGATTTTTGTCTCATTCTGTTTGTGTTTTTTCAGTGCAAGCAAAATAAAATGAATATATTTAATACCAAAGAATTGTGATTGCAATCATTTTCAGGAAGAAACTGAGTATTATCTGACAGAATTGCAGGGGTGCCAATACTTTTGGCCACCACTGTATTATGATGCCTTTGTATACTCTGACACTGTTTGCAAGCAACTCTCAAAATTGTACATGGATTAAAAATACATAACCCATGAGCTAGCCAAGTTCTTCTATACTGAATTGTCACTTTAGATATCAGATTCATTTATTAATGCCTGGAAGTTAAAAAATGACCTACAATGACCTGCTGTATCTTTCACGATGCCTGGAGTCCATTCATTGTAACAGTTGCTATGGTAATTTGCATCTACAATGTGGTAAGAATAAGACTTCGAGAAGTTCCTGGTTACAATGTTAACACAGTGTAGTCAATACAGTACAATTTGTACATTTATGCTGCTATATGCTCTTGAGTTCCTATCACCTGAGAAGTTTATATGGGAAGCAAAGCCACACATTTATTTTGTATGGTTTTGGTACAATAACGCCCAGGCTAGAGAACAGGTTGTTATACCTCTGTCTCCACTGCAGTGGACTGAGGTTTTTCTCATGCTATGTACAAAAAACACGGTCGCTTCCTGTTTTTTTTTTACGTCACCCAAACAAATGTTTTTTATTGGAAGTCGCTAAGAAAACGCAAAGTTCCGGCGTGTTAATTTCAACATGTTGTATATTATGCGGCGCCAGAAAACGAGCAGAGAAAAGACGAGCTGTGGAAAACTGCAGGGTCATCTTTTCTATTGCCCTCTATGGGGCTGCAGGAACGTCGTATTTTTCGGCGCTTTTAAAAAAACTAAAAGCGCCAAAAAATAAGATCGTTTTTCTGTGCATGGAGACATAGCCTTATGGCAGGGGTGTCAATCCCATTTTCATCGTGACCTACAACATCATTGTGGTTGTCCCCCAAGGGCCATTGGAGAGTGGGTAGGTGCCTTGGTAGGACTGTCAGAGCTATGCCACCACATGTGAGTTGCACACCAACCGTGTCTAAGCTCTCAGGAGCCACATAAGAGAGTGTGATGGGCCACATTCGGCCCCTGGATCTTGAGTTTGACACCTGTGCCTTATGGTGTTAGTTTTGTAGCTGCACAGTCTCATTCTAAAACATACTTGCCAACTCTCCTGGACCAAAGAAAGTCGTGTAGAGCTCCTGGAAGAGTTGGCAATTCTCTCAGGAAGTGCTGGGATTGTGCATGAATACAGTTAAAAATATTTAATTGCACAAGAAATAAAGATTAAAATGAGAACAAAACTCATTTCCCCAATCAAATTGTTTCCCCAATTTTTTTTTATCAAAAACAAAACACACATAATAGGTTTCTGTAATCATCCAAGCAATACAATTATCATGTTATTTAATCTATACTTGCCAACTATCCTGGAACGTCCATAAAACTCTTGCAGAAAGGGGAGACTCCCAGAAGAGCAGGTACGTCTCCCGCAGCCGGCAGCTAAGTGGCTGCTTTTTATATAGTTGTGGCACCAGGTTAAGGTGACATCAATTGGTGCAAAAGGGGCACCGAGGGTTATTACTTTTGCTTTGTTTTCCTTTTGTATACTCTTTGGGCCACATGTATGAAAACTGTTTAGGTCTTATACTCACTTTGTTGCCCATAGCAACCAATCAGAGCACCCCTCTAATTTTTCCAGAGAACTATATGAACTGAAAGGGGCGCTATGATTGGTCGCTATGGGTAACTAAGTGAGTTTTAGACCTAGACAGTTTTCATACATGTGGCTCTTTATGTGAGAAACAAAATAAAAGCATTATTCCGTTTGTTTTTTTCGTATACGTGGTGTCTTTTTTCATGTACAGAAGCCCATAATGGTTGTCATTAAAGAGGTAGAAAACCCACTTCTTGGTCAGGCTGTGGGTAGGCCTATAGCAGTGATTAGCATATCAGCTTTGCTGTTTCTAGCTCGTCCCGATAAACAACAAGAGCTGAAACAGATAAGACTCTGCAGGGAGTGACTCACCATGGACGGACTGACTGACAGCAGCTTGGGTCAATCAGATTAAAGACAAAGGAGAGAGAGATGGGTGAGGTAGTCAGTAGCCAGAGAAACTTGTGTGCACAAAGAGGAGATAAAATCTTCCATATCTCCTGAACAAAGCTAAATCAACAATGTATTTCATATTAGTCTTCATTTACCTTTCCCTGCATGTTAAAAGCTAATTTTATTATAGTTAGAAAAACCCTTTTAGCTTTCCTAAGCTGTGTAAGTAAAATCTGCAATCATTGCATATACCTATTTGTTCTACTTTAGGTGCAGTGCGTAGAAATGCAAATCCTGTCTTTTTCTTTTCACATCTAAAAAGAAATGGAACATGAATGCAAATGAGGACTTTAAGGAGAGGCCTGTTGTAACATGTCTCATTTTAGTTGTACTTTCCATTTGACAGATGAAACAATGCACGTTTCCCTTGGTATTTGGAAGCACTGCAAGGAATTCCACATTGTGTGTTCTCTATGTCTTCCATTAGATTGTTTTTAAAGGGGAAATACAAATCATATACATCTCACATACACTAAAATTTTAGTAAATATTGTATTATAACTTTTCATGGGACAATACTGAAGATATGACACTTTGATACAATGTAAAGTAGCCAGTGTACAGCTTGTATAACAGTGTAAATATGATGTGTCCTCAAAATAAAAACACACAATTATCAATGTCTATACCACTGGCTAAGAGAAAATGGACAAGTTGTGCCCAAAGTGTCAATATTTTGTGTGGCCACCATTATTTTTCAGCACTGCCTTAACTCTCTTGGGCATGGAAGTCACTAGAGCTTCACAAGTTAAAGCCACAAAAATCCTCTCCCACTCCTCCACGACGACGTCACGGAGCTGGTGGATGTGAGAGACCTTGCGCTCCTCTACCTTCTGTTTCAGGATGCTCAACAGATGCTCAATAGGGTTTAGGTCTGTATACATGCTCGGACAGTCCAAAACCTTTCCCTCATTTTCTTTAGCAAGGCAGTGATTGTCTTTGAGGTGTGTTTGGAGTTTTTATTATGTTGGAATACTACCCTTGGGCCCAGAAAGGAACGGATCAGGCCCTGCTTTAGTATGTCACAGTACCTAAAGAACAAGATGTCAGCCCTTTACAACCTGTGTATTGGACAGTATATACTATACTCCCCACAGCTGGCAGTACTCATGCAGCCCTAAACCATGACACTCCCACCACCATGCTTCACTGTAGGCAAGACACACGTGTCTTTGTACTCCTCACCTGTTTGCCGTCACACGCTTGACACCATCTGAACCAAATAAGTTTATCTTGGACTCATCAGATCACATGACATGGTTCCAGTCATCAATGTCCTTAGCAAGAAAGGAAGGATATCCGGTGACGTGTCCAGTGTACAACGCCGCTAAGGATACCGAGGTCCGTGAGTATAAAAACAGAAAATTTATTTCTTTAGCAATAAAATAGAGTCCACAATGGCACAAGGCAACAGACCCCTAATCGGCAACCAAATAGACGCGTTTCGAGTCTTAGACTGTTGCTCACTGTCATGTCTATGTGGGTTGTCAGCCTCCTTTAAAAACCCAGCTAAAACCAATCGCCATTCTTGTTTGGGGTCGCGATGTGGCACTCATACCACACTTTTTGGATTACATCAATCTTAATCAATTTAATCTGCGGTTCACAGGGGATTGGAACAAACACAGTGTTCCTTTTTGGACGTGTGCCTCGCAGGACAGAGCGAGATAGAAAAGATTACCACCAATCTCTATCGTAAACTTAATTCAGGAAACACCATCCTCAGAGCTAATAGCTGTCATGCTGCTAGCACTATCAAGGCCATCCCTTATGGTGAGATGGTCAGAGCTAGACGCATTTGCTCAGAAGAGAAAGACTATAAGACAGCAGGAGAAAAAATAGGTCAAAGACTAATGCAAAGGGTATACAAAAAGAGTGATATTGATAGAACCATAAACAGAGTGGGACTAAAGACACAGAAACAGCTATTGGAAATGTCACACAGAGAAACAAACACAGGAAAACAGCAGGAAGTTAAAAAGATTGCCTTTACTACTAAATTTAGCAGGAATTTTAATCAGATAAAATCTATCTTCAAAAGAAATTTAAGTATCCTAAGACAAGATGAGACTCTTTCTACTATTTTGGACAAGGGTGTACGCATCATACCAAAAAGAGGTCAAACACTGGAGAACATTATTTCACCTAGTGTACATACAAGACATCAAACTAGAACTGGGAAAGTTTGGCTATCCCAGAAGGAGTTCTTCAAGTGCGGTGGTTTCCGCTGTGGAGCATGCAAGATGGCCATAAAAACAACAGAATTTGTAGATGGGAAAAAGCAACAAAAGTACTAAATTGGTCATTTTGTCAATTGCGATAGTCATCATTGTATTTATGTTATAGAATGTACCCAATGTGATAAAAAATATGTGGGGAGTACTATCAGGAAAATAAAAACGCGCATAATGGAACACATAACTAGTATCAAAAAACAGCAGCCCCAAATGTCAGGGGCAGCAAAACATTTTGTAGAATGCCATCAGGGAGACATAACAGGATTTAAATTTTATGTAATTGAACAGGTACAATGTCCCTATAGAGGTGGAAACTGGACAAAGGTGCTAAGACAAAGGGAGGCACAATGGATTCTTAAATTAGGAACTAGAAGACCAGAGGGTCTTAATTATCGCACAGACATGCTATACATATATTAATACACCTCATTAGTTTAACTTGCAAGTATTGTTATACCAAATATTTATACGTTATTTTTGGCTACTTTTTATTAAGGTATTTATAATATGTGATATTTAATGTGTATTTTAATGTGTTATGCTTAGATACACACAGGTATATGTTTGTTATTATGTCTGTGCGAACTGACCTCTGTATTTCCATTTACGATCATGTGACCACCTCCCGTAATGGCGATTGGTTTTAGCTGGGTTTTTAAAGGAGGCTGACAATCCACATAGACATGACAGTGAGCAAGAGTCTAAGACTCGAAACGTGTCTGTTTGGTTGCCGATTAGGGGTTTGTTGCCTTGTGCCATTGTATTTTATTGCTAAAGAAATAAAGTTTCTGTTTTTATACTCACGGACCTCGGTATCCTTAGCGGCGTTGCACACTGGACACGTCACCGGATATCCTTCCTTTCTTGCTTGTTTGATTACCGCGAGGCCGGCGGGTTGGTCCGGAGTAGAGAGGAAACAGCGAGCGGATCCACGCTATACATTTGGAAGACACAGCCTTATTTCAGGTAATCCTGCATTTCTTTTCTGGTTGTCATCAAAGTCCTCAGTCTGCTTGTCTCCAGTAAACTGTTTGTTGGCTTTCTTATGCATCATCTTTAGAAGAGGCTACCTTATGGGATGACAGCTATGTTGACCAATGTGATGCAGTTTGCGGCATGTGATCTGAGCACTCACAGGCTAACCTCCTCACTCCATTAACCTTTGCAGCAATGCTGGCAGCACTCGTCTCTGGATATGATGCTGAGCGCGTGCACGACCATGGCGGGCCTGTTCCGAGTGGAACCTGTCTTGTTAATCCACCGGTCTAGGCCATCGTGCTGCAGTTACATTTCTGGGGTTTGACAATCTTCTTATAACCTAGGCCATTGTTATATAGAGCAACAAATATTTTTATCAGATCCTCAAAGAGTTTTTTGCCATGAGGTTCCATGTTGAACTTCTAGTGACCAGTAGGAGAGAATGTGAGAGCGATTACACCAAATTTAACACACTTGCTTCCCATTCCCACCTGAGATCTTGTAACACTAACGAGTTAGATGATGTCCGGGAGGGAAAATTGCAAATTTGGCACAATTTGTCCATTTTCATTTAGTTGTGTACTCACTTTTGTTGCCAGCGGTTTGGACATATATTGCTGTGTGTTGAGTTATTTTGAGGGGACTCCAAATTTACACTGCTATACAAGCTGTACACTGACTACTTTACACTGTAATAAAGAGCCATATCTTCAGTGTTGTCCCATTTATTTGGGTGCTAAGGAATCAGTGACATAAACATGTAAACTGATTTGTATAGTCCATTAGCACAGCTGTCATAAAAATTGATGGAGATTTTATATTTAGAAATAAGATTTATAATATATTAAACTCATTGAGACAATGCTTAATGTGCAAAGTGCAGTACAACTTATTCATCATGCATAGAGCTCAAGGAGATATTAATTACTGGTTGGTTCTCTTCCAGGAATGCCCAGCAGCCCCAAGTACTTTATTTTCTGCTGTGCTTGAATCTGTTAACACATTTCTGTACTGAGCTTTGTTCTGGTATAGTATCCTTAAAGGGGTTTTATCATTACATTAAATGGTCTTCAGAATAAGGGGACAGTGAAAACAAGCAACTTTGCAATTGGATGTCATTTGCACAGCTGTCTTGTTTTCACTGTTTCCCTTATCTTCGTTTTCTGTAAACACAGTTCCCCAGTGCAGGTCGGATTCCACCTCCTTTTATTTCATTGGCTGACGGCTCTACTAATTTACATTCTGTCTGGCCCCCGGTCGTATTCACGGGAGCGTGCATTCCTGCCTCTCTGACTCAGAATAAGGGGCCGGCAACATTCCACTCTGCACAGCCAGAAGAAACACACTAACACTGCAGCTGCTTCTACAATCAGAAAACACAGAATTGTGCTCGGTGCCTAATGCTGATGTGTGTAAACATAGAAAGGAGACAGATCTGTGCTGCTCTGGATGAGTTCATAGTAGACTGGATTCAACAGTAAAAAACCTCCAGCTGTGAGAGGAGATGAGATCAGTGCTCTGAGTTCATAGAAGACTGTATAGACTGAATGCATGGCTGTGGTATGTAAACAAACAGCTCTTACAAAATAAGACTTCATAGGGAGAGGAACAACACAGTGACATGTGGACTCAGACAGAGAGGGGGGGGAGCAGGGATGTGCATTCCCCTCCCACTGATCTCAAACAAACACACTGACTCAGGAGCGAGCATGAACAGTGAAGGGGGGGACGATGTCATCCCCCTTCAGTTAAGAAACACCCAGCTGGGAGGGGAAGAAACACCCCTGGATTTGAGGACCTGAGAAACTGAAAGTACAATGAAACAGACGAACTGATGAAGCGATAAACCCCGTTAACGAGGTAGGGATATCTTGTCAAAATTTGGGAGCATCCTGAGATTTACGTGGTAAAGAGTTGTGACAGGATCATGAAAAGTGTGTAAGTTCTCACAAATCATGCTATTCAGACATCTTAGTTTTCCTTTGTCTTTCATACCTTCTCACAACAAACGCCCCATTATTACAGCGTCATCCTGCTGCTGCCCTTAAAGGGGTATTCCAGTCTTGCATTTTGATATCATAATAACATTGATAAGATATGCAATTAAAGTATGATATGAGACCCGCACCTACCTCTGGGCACCTGAAAGTTGTGGTTCAGAAATGATTGTCGGTTCCGCTTGCAGACAAATCTCCATTCTGATCTATAGGAATTCCGAGTACAAGCAGGCGATGTGTTTGGCTGTACTCATAGCTGCCAGAGAACAGAGAGTCTCCATTCTGTACCGAGACTGTCGGGGGCCTGTTCCTGAGATGTATGTGGTACCCAAAGGTTGGATCAACACGTATCACATTTTGATAGTATTTCCTATCGATATGCCATCAAAGTGCAACATAGGAACATTGCTTTAATACTGAGCTTGCTGTCCTGCCTAGTATTCCCAAATAATGTACTGCAGAAATATTAGTGGCAAACATATAGGGGCACATTTATCATTCAAAACAACACCCCTTTTATCAAGATCACATCCCACTTTGGCGGACGGGGCACAGAAGTGTCTAGAAATTGTCTAAAACACAAAATTAATGTGGTGCAAAGCATATACAACATTATTTTTGGCACAGATTGTGACACAACAGCCTTGACAAATGTGCACCATTGTGTTCCCCAAAATTACTGAACCAAAAAATAGTCTCCCTGACAGCAGTAAAGCCCACTAAGTATGTAAAGTGAATAGTGTTCGTGACAGTACTAGTTGTGCCAAGCAGATTAGCCCCATCAATAGCCATGTTCTGTGCTAACCAGAATGCCTTCAGCAACATCAGTGCTCCCAAATATTGCACCAAAAACTGTACCATAATGAGTGTGTCCCCAAAAGTTATTGTGCCACTTTGCCTCCCATAGTGCCACCAATAGTAATAATTATCTTCCAGAGCTGCCAAGTTAGTAATAGTGCCCTCCCATTACACTCGGGCTGACTGACAGAGAAACCTCCGATTGGAACCCTGAGCAGTGTAGATCCTTTTGCATAGTGGGTCCTGGGAATTGAAAATCTGGGGCTGCTTTTCAGAGGGAGAGACTGAGAAAGAGAGGCAGACAACTGAAGGCATGTGCACTATGTGCAGTCATGTAGCTGTAAGGTGGGCCCCAAAGATCAACTCCACTAATGAGCCGCAAGAATCAACTCTACAGGTGGGTCCCAACGATCAACTCTGCTGGTGGGCATCATGTACCCCAGTCCAACACTGCCTCCCATAATGTAATGAATAAATGCTTCCTCAAAGAGCTTTACTAGTAATTGTGCCCCCATAAAGCCTCAGTACTCAACCAGACAACCCTCGTTGGTTATAGTGCTCCGCCATAGGTCCCACAAAATGAAGTGTACCACAGAGGAAAGGGAAATAAACCCACATAACTCCCGTTTTTATATTTAGTGGGTCATTGAAGACCACAGGCCTCTTTTCCCATATGCACCCTGAAGTTCATGGTGACCGGCACAGACCTTGTGCAGCCTGCATAGTAGATTTTCCCTTTCATAAACTACAGGCTTAAAAAGTACGTTAATGCAGTGATGATGAAGCACGGGAACCTGTACATTTTAAGATATTTAGAACATTCCAGCAGCTGAAAATAAATCCATAAAACCTCCAATTTCATTCCATATAGTTTAAAATCCAGGTATGCATAGGCAGTTCAATCACTGCTGTAGAACTATCCACAGGAAGTGGAACCCTGAACCTGGCTGTGAAGAGCAGGCTCTGTGAAACAGTATGCTGAGAACACCCTTTTAATAGATCTGTGAGAGAATGATGCAAGCTAGGGTGAGTGTATGTGATGTGTATACAGACAGTCCTCGGCTTACACCGTTCCGACTTATATCTGTTCCCTAGTTACAAACGAGAGACTTGTGGGGAATGCTGGCACTTGCAGTTCCATGTTCCACAGCAGATAGTAGCTGTGGAATGACAAGTTCCAGCATGCCACAGCAGCACATGAGGTGAAAATGAGGTTAAATCTTCTTAGCGGGGGTACAGACAGCAAAACAAATGTAAAAACCCTTCCCTGCACTATCCAAAACTAAAAAACAAACGTTTTGTGCTGGAGTTACATTTAATAAATATAACTTTCCAACTTACATACAAATTCAACTTAAGAACAAACCTACAGTCCCTATCATTTTCATAACCCGGGGACTGCCTGTACTGTATTTAGGATCCATAGTACAGAAATTGCATATATGGTGTTATTGTGTTTCACTGGAGTCATGCACACTTGTATACGATTTTACGTTTTATACAAAGTGTATATGAAAGAATCACAGCATATTTAGTAAGATACTGTAAGGCTGCATTTACACGACAGAGACCAAATACCAGTCGGGAAATATCAACCGGTATTTGGTCTTTTTTTGGCACGCAGGGGGGCGGCTTTTGTCCGCGGTTTGCAGATTCAAGCCCTCCCCCTCTGCACCCACATGTTCCACCCAAAAACCGGGTAGAAGAATGAACATGTTGTAAGTTTTTCGGACTGCCAGACAGTTTTTTACATTCATCGTACCATAGCATATACTGGGAAAGCGCAAAAAAGTGGGGCAAAATGTGAAAAAAAACATACTTGCGCCCTCTTTGCGGGTGTTTTGCTTTTATGGCGTTCAGTCTTCGGTAAAAGTGATGTGTTATATTTATTCTACAGGTTGATACGAATCCAGCAATACCAAACATGTAGGGCTTTCATTATGTTTTGGTACTGTAAAAAAATTCCAAACATTTTCTATTTTTGAAATTTACTCGGCCACGCCTTTTCTCTGACCAATAACTTTTTCGTACTAACACCTACGGGCTTGAGTGAGGGTTCATTTTTTGCATGCTGAAGTGACCTTTTATTGCTACCAGTTTGGAATATATCCAGCTTCTTTGATTAAATTTATTCTATGAAATGACCAAAAAACGAATTTTTTTTCTTCTACGGTGTTCAGCGTATAGGATAAATGATATATTAATAGATTGGACTTTTTCTGAGGCGGTGATACCAAATATGTGCAACTTTTTTATTATTTTTTTTCTTATTTGTAAAATAGCAAAAGAGGGGTGATTTAAACACTTAATATATTTAAAAAAAAATTTTTTTTACACCTTTTATCCCACTAGAATGCTTCACAACTACAGCTTAATGTATTGTATAGATACTGAATTAGGGTGAACAAAGATGGCAGGAAGTGGTAAAACAGAAAACATGGCCTTCACAAGGCTTCCAGCTGCCATGTTAAGCGATCTTGGCCCCAAGATTTCGGCACAGGGGCTCCAATCAAAGTGAGGAACAGTGTGCAGCACCATTTCTCATTGATTTAGACACCATGGGCATCTTTGCGCTGTAACTGCCAAGTGTTAGCTGCTACACAGCCCGTTATCAGCACCTGGACATAACCATGTAATGTAATGTAAACAAGCTCCGGTGAAGCTGATAAGACACAGGACGGAGTGACGTCACCATCCCAGCTAGGACTACTAAAGCAAAGAGAGGTGGTCGGTAACTCTGGAAATCTTCTCTAAACAGGCAGGAGATAAGAATAGTAACTCTGAAAGAAAGCAAAATCAGAACAGCAATGTAATTGGTTATAATCTTTATTAACCGTTTTCTACTTGTTTAAAGTTAATCAAAGTGGATAGAGTACCTCTTTAAGAGACAGTGGAAGTCCAGCTTGCCCCAACTACATAGGGTGATTGACAGATTTCCCTGTATCAGCGTATGTATAGAGCTAATTGACAATCACAGTTTCAGTTTTGTTTTTTTCTCTGTCTTTTACCCAGAAATCTTGCTCCAAATTATAGCAAGAGCTCAGCTTCTCTCCTCTACCCTATAACCCTATATATCACAGAGCTCAGCTTCTCTCCTCTTTCCTATCACCCTATATATCACAGAGTTCAGCTTCTCTCCTCTATTCTATAACCATATATTTCACTGAGCTCATGTCCTATCCTCTATCCGATAACCCTATATATCACAGATATCAGCTTCTCTCCTCTATCATATAACCCTATATATCACAGAGCTCAGTTTCTCTTCCCTCTATCATATAACCCTATATATCACAGCGTTCTCTCCTCTTTCCTATAACCCTATATATCACAGAGCTCAGCTTCTCTCCTCTATCTTATAACCCTATATATCACAGAGCTCAGCTTCTCTCCCCCATCATATAACCCTATATATCACAGAGCTCAGCTTCTCTCCTCTATCATATAACCCTATATAGCACAGAGCTCAGCTTCTCTCCTCTATCATATAACCCTATATAGCACAGAGCTCAGCTTCTCTCCTCTATCATATAACCCTATTGGCGACATGTATGAATCTTGCCACGTCGGAGTGCACGTTTCCGCTAGTTTTCCGGCGGAATTTGCGCCTCATGCATGTCGGTGCCGAGGTGCGCTCATACATGCGGTGTAAAGTCCGCCGCGCCTCGCCAGTGTGTGAGGCGCAGTGCGGAACTTAGGTGCAGTGCGGGACTGCGCCTAAGATTCGCCACCCGAGGTAGTGCGATCATACTGCCGTGTAAAGTTCACCGCACCTCGCCAGTGTGTGGGGCGCAGTGCGGGACTGTGCCGAACATGTATTCCGATTCGAGACAGGCTGGAAAACAGCGAGAAATTATTAAAGATGTCCGTGCGGAGTATGAATCAAAAAATCGCCTTTATAAAGGCGTAAAACATTCTCTGAAAAAGAGCTCAAACCTACTTAAAAAATACATAAATAAAATCACTTTCCAAAAAATCAAGAGCGGCGCTCTATCGGGAATTTGGATATTGAAAATTGCCGGGAAATACAGTAATTCAAATTCTGTAAGCGCTTCTCATTGGTTGGCAGAAACCAGCCAATCAGAATAGGAACGACAGTGAACCATTAAAACCTATGGAGAACTATTGACCAATCAAATTCAAAGGCAGGACAGTTCAAAATACAGTAAAAATGCAGAAAAGAGCTGATTGGTTAAGCTAGCGGGGGCTTGGCTAGCTCAGCCAATCAGAATAGAGCGACAGAGACCCATTTAAAACCTATGGAGAACTATTGACCAATCAAATTTTCAAAGGCGGGACAGTTCAAAATACAGTAAAAAGGCAGAAAAGAGCTGATTGGTTGAGCTAGCGGGGGCTTGGCTATCCCAGCAGAGCCCCCGCTAGCTCAACCAATCAGCTCTTTTCTGCCTTTTTACTGTATTTTGAACGGTCCCGCCTTTGAATATGATTGGTCTATATTTCTCCATAGGTTAGAATGGGTCCCTGTCGCTCCTATTCTGATTGGTCAATACTCCTCCATAGGTTAGAATGGGCCACTGTCGCTCCTATTCTGATTGGCTGGTTTATGCCAATGAGAAGAGCTTAAACAATTTGAATTACTGTATTTCCCGGCAATTCTCTATATTGCAATTCCTTATGTAGCGCCGGTCTCGGCGACAAACGCGTTGTTAGGAATTTCACTGATTTATTTTTAGAGAATGTTTCAGATCTTTATCTGATAATGTTTTACACTTAATAAAAATTATTTTTTTATTCATACTCCATGCCGCACGGCGCTGAGCGCCGAGATTGCATTGCGCCATTCATACTTCAATGGAGGACTCCATTTTGGGGATAGAAGGTAGTACATCCCCGCTTTTTCTGTATTGGTGTTTTGGTTTTAGCCAATTTTCCGCCGCTCCTTTATGCCTCCAAAACCAATCAGCTCTTTTCTGTATTTTTACTGTATTTTGAACTGTCCCGCCTTTGATTTTGATTGGTCTATATTTCTCCATAGGTTATAATGGGTCCCTGCCGCTCCTATTCTGATTGGCCGAGATAGCCAATCCCCCGCTAGATCAAACAATCAGCTCTTTTCTGTATTTTTAATGTATTTTTAACTGTCCCGCCTTTGATTTTGATTGGTCTATATTCTGATTGGCTGGTTTATGCCGACCAATGAGAATAGCTTTCAGAATTTGAATTACTGTATTTCCCGTCAATTTCCAATATCCTAATTCTTGATATTGTGCGTTCTAGATTTTTGGAAAGTGATTTTTTTTTATTATTATTTTTAATTTTTGAGGATTGAGCTCTTTTTCTGAGAATGTTTTACGCCTTTATAAAGGCGATTTTTTGGAATCATACTCCATGCCGCTGAGCGCCGAGATTTCTTTTGCGATCTTCTATGCTTCCTCTCATGTTCGGTTCCCGCTTCTCTTCGCCTCCGCCGGAGCATTTAGACCAGAATCAACCAGGTCTGCCTGTCGGAGCTGCCGAGCGCTGCAATGCCCCGGGCACTTTGCCGATTTCGCGATCGTACATGCCTGGGATTTTTTCGAGCGCGCCGCGTCCCGCCCGCGGAATGCCTACAGCGCGCCCACACCGCGCCCATTGCACGCCCCTTCATGTGAGGCGCAGCCGAAAGTGGCGAACGCTGCGCCTAACATCACATCCCTGCGTCCGACAGCGGATTTGGGCCAGTGAGGCGCAGGATACGCCAGAAAACAGCCGTAAATCCCGTTCATACATGTCGCCCTATATATCACAGAGCTCGTCTCTTCTCTCCTTTATCATATAACCCTATATAACACAGAGCTCAGCTACTCTCCCGCTATCATATAACCCTATATATCACAGAGCTCAGCTTCTCTCTTCTATCATATAACCCTATATATCACAGAGTTCAGCTTCTCCCGCCCTATCATATTGGCCCTATAATCCAAGTCAGCCTGCCCCCCCCCTACCCATATTACCCCCCCCTAATTATCTCCGCGCCAGCCTCTCGCCCATACCCATATCAGTGCTTAGCTTTTTCCCCCTTATCATATAACCCTTAATCACAGGCTCAGCTTTCCCCCTCATCATATAACCTTATTATCACAGGCCAGCATTTTTCCCCCCCCTATATATAATCCTATATATCACAGATTTCCCTTTCTTCCTTTATCATAAAACCCCTATATATCACAGAGCTCGCTTCTCTCCTCTATCATAAAAAACCCTATAATCACAGAGCTCAGCTTCTCCCCAAAAACCCAATAACCCTAATATCACAGAGCTCGCTTCTCTCATCGGGGGCCGGGACAAGGATATTGGTGCCTGGGAATACACCAATGGCCCCCCCCCTCGCTCCCAAAAAAATTGCACCCCCCCTAATTCCTCCCGCCCCTGGCCAGGCCCTCTCCCCCCCCCCCCTGTACCAGGCCCTCTCCCCCTGCACCACTCTCCCCCCTGCATCAGTTACTCTCTCCCCCCTGCACCAGTTACTCTCTCCCACTTAGTAACTTCTTAGCAGTCATTCCTGTGCCCAGGGGCGTTGCTAGGGTCCTAACGGAATTTTTCACGCCACATTGTGAACTGCGGATGTATTGTTACATAGAAAAAACTTCTGTTCCTGTCACTAATTTTCTGCACATTCCACATAGATCCCGTCCATCACCCCAGCAGTCACTGCACAATGAAAATCAGCCCTGACAAATCTATTTTTCAAAAGTGCTCACGTACATATGACAGTGCAATACCCCAAAATAACAGTCACTAAATAATACACCTATGCATGGAGAAAATACACCAGACAAATGATTGTTACTAAAAACACTCCTACAAAACCAAGACCCAAAACTATTACTACTTAAGGATCAAGACCCTGACCAAACGCGACCCCCACGTGACCATCAGTTGTACACAGGCTCTGAAGACGTATATTACCCCATACAGGGACCATATAGTGATAGATACTAGTTGTATGTAGACGCTCAGCAGACATATAAGTGGTTACACTGCAGTTACATTTAGTGACTTACAGGAGACGTCTTTTCTGATCAGTGTCGTTCATTCCCTTTTCTTCTCCATCCGGTTCACACCTTCATGCTGAGTTCTCCCGGCCAATACTCGTCCCTGCAGATTTGGACACAAATATCTTAGAATCCTCACATTTCCAGCAACTCCTTACTTATAGGTATATGTCCCCTTAGATAGACAGGTATATATGTCCCCTCAGAAAGGAAACTATATAGGTCCCTGCAGTTAGACAAGTATATATGTCCCCTCAATTAGGCAGGTGTATATATATATCCCATAAGTATATAGATAATCACATTATCAAATATATATAGATATATGACCTTAGAAAGCATATATATAAATTTAGTATAATATACATATATAGGGCACCTCAAGCAGATATATAAATATTAGGGGCACTCAGGCAGGTATACGATAAGGGGCACTCTCAGGCAGGTATTAAAATAGGGCACTAGGCAGGTATATAGGGGCACTCTCAGGAAGGTATATATAGGGGCACTCTCAGGCAAGTATATAGGGGCACTCTCAGGCAGGCATATAGATATAGGTGGTTCTCAGGCAGGCATATAGATATAGGGGACCTCAGGCAGGTATATAGGGGCACTTCAGGCAGGTATATAGGGGCAAACAGGCAGGATATGTTAGGGACACACAGGCAGTATATATAGATGGGGCAACGCAGGATGTATATAGGGGCACAGCCAGGTATTTAGGGCCACACAGGCAGTAGATCTAGATATAGGGGGCACACCGGCAACATCTCTAGATATAGGGGGCACACAGGCAGGCATATATAGATATAGGGGGGCACACAGGCAGGCATATATAGATATAGGGGCACACAGGCAGTATATATGTAGATATAGGGGCACTCTAAGGCAGGTATAGGGGCACACTCAGGCAGGCATATAGATATAGGGGGCACACAGGCAGTATATATGTAGATATAGGGGGCACACAGGCAGTATATATATAGGGGGCACACAGGCAGTTAAAAATAACAACATTTATACTCACCTTACCTGCTTCCTGGCCGCGCGCTCCTCTTCAGGCCACGCCTCCAGAGCCGGGACGCTCCTCGGGCAGCTCCTCGGGCGCACAGTCTGTTACAGGCTGTGCGCCCGAGGAGAGGCAGCGTCGCAATGACATCACTTCATCGCGACGCTGCCCAGCTGAGCAGCACGGGGCCGTGGCGGGTCCTCAGTGCTATGAGGACATGGCGGCCCCGCCGTGTCGGACCCGGAGCTGGTCAGACACTGTCTGCGGAGCAGGGAGCGCTCGCTCTCTGCTCCGCAGAAGCTCTCAGCTGTTTGTGCGTCCAGCGAAGGTTCAGGGCCCCTGTCTGCGCCCCTTAGAGACAGGCAGAGGTAGGCGCCCTAGGCGATCGCCTACCTCTGCCTACCCGTCGTCCCGGCCCTGTCTCTCATATATCATATAACCCTATATATCACAGAGCTCAGCTTCTCTCCTCTATCATATAACCCTATATATTACAGAGCTCCGTTCTTCTTCTCTATCATGTAACCCTATACATCACAGAGCTCAGCTTCTCTCCTCTATCACATCCTGCTCTCAGATAGGGCAGAATAAACCACCAGATAGGTTCCTTTTAAAGAGCTGTTTTATTTTATATTTGTAGTAATTACAGGTTTTTGTACAACTGCTTTTTTGACCAGGGGACATTTACAGTGGAAGCCAATTGGACCTTCTGGGACTCTGACAGTTCTCTAGACAATATATATAGTAATTACTGAGGATGCATTTGTACTGATACAATCCCTAAATACTTCCAGTGGCAACAGAAGCGGCAGCCTGAGGCTCAGTAAATCAATAAAGCAGTCTAGAGTGACAGTCATTAACAAAGGCCTGCATTTCGCGTGTGCGCTCCACTGTTTGAAGAGTTTTATCAAAGAAATAGTGTCCTCTTGTGGCCGACAGTCAACATGAACATCATCTTGTGTTCAGCAGAAAGATTTGTATCTAAAGCCTTTGTTACTGTTTTTTGTCATTTTTAAAAAGAAACTCCATCACATGGAGACTGTTCCCGACCCCCTGGCTTTCCATTCCATTAAGGGTATGTTCACACGGCGTAATTTCGGTGCGCATTTCAACGCGTATTTGCGCTCTAGTTCTCATAGAGAACTATGGATTACGCCTCCTCTCCCCGCTCGTACAATACGATCGTATTGTACGTGCGGGGGAGATAAATGACATGTCAATTATTCGCGGCGAATACACGCCACAAGTAATGAATGACAATGGGGCCGGCGACCCCCACGTGCCGCGGACGTACGCGCGTAATAGTGCGAGCTCGCAAAAGACACGATGTACCGCGGCGCATACTATACGCGCTGAAGTACATTGTGTGAATATACCCTAAATTTAAAAAAGTGAAGAAGTAAATACAGAGGGTGACATGTACGAACGGGGTTGCACCACTTTTCTGGCGTGCATTGAGCTAAAAAATCTGTTGTAGCCCTGTCTAACAGATGTATGAACTGTCCTACGGCAAAATCTGGCGCATGCGGTTACAGAACCGACACATTTGTATGCGCCAATTTTACAGAGGCGTGTCACGCCTTATTCATACGAGGCGCCACATTTATAAATGTGTCACGACATAATGTGGCGCCAAACTGTTGTACCAATCCATACCAATTTCATAGTGGCGAGGCTGAGACAAATTCTGCCGCAGGCACTCTATGGGCTACATGTCCCAATACGAATGCGCCATTGTTTTGGTGTATTTTGCGAAAAAAAAAACTGTTGACCCCCTATTCTCTCTATAAATTAAATTGTAATATATCAAAACTAGGTGCATTATACTCCAGGCACGACACATTAGAATGCGCCTAAAGTAGGCGCATCAAATATGCTAGCAATGATATGCTATGCACCTAAATTATGCAACGCTCCTAGATAAGGTGCATCAATTACACTATGCAAGGTATACCACACACCAGATTATTGAAAGGTTCATTCATTCAGATGCACTTTACACTGATTTAATGTTGCTTAAAACTAGCGTGGTGGCGCCTCTTTTCTGACATGTTGCCCTATAGCTCCACTTTTTGGCGCCTAAATGTTTCTCACAATGGCACACATTTATAAAGTCCTGTGAGACACTTTCATACATACTGACGAATGCTACACTAACTTTTCATACATGTCCTCCTGAGTTGTCATAGTTTCATCACTGAGGAGCAGCTACCATTGTTTTGGGCACTGAGCTGTCAGTAAAAACCTTGATAAAATATGCAGCAGAGAACGATCTCAGCACCACCACACTAAGGGCTGGTTCACATCTGCACTATTATTTCCTTTCTTCTGTTTCAAAATAGGAAGGGAAAAAAGAAAATAATGGCGATGCTGGGTCTGTTACACGATGGACACCAATGTTAAATATGCACCTAAAGTCATTTCAATACATTTACAGAAGATCATATAATGATTTAATCCATTTGGATATCATGTATCCTCCAAATACCATCTTAATTAGCTGAAGGCAATATATAAAAAAATATCAAAATGTGATATCATGTAAAATATATGCACAAACATATGTTAAACATGCGCCTAAAGTTGTTTCAATAAATATACATAAGATCAGTACGATAATTTAATCCATTTGGATATCGCGAGTCAATATCCAAAACGCTTCACGATTTTTTACATTAGCTTTCCAAACTCCACTTCTATCTGGCCTATTAACCCTTTCTATAATACATGCTCTGAGTGTGGATATATTTCCATTATGTATTTTCTTAAAGGGGTTTTGCCATGATGTAATGTTGACGTGGGATCCTCCAAAATGGGTATTTAATCATTTTTCTAAATATATGTGATTACAAAAATTGCAGCGTGAGAGAGCTACAGGCTGCCTTACCTGCCCTTAGTTACTTAAAAGCTTCTATTAGATATGACCTGACAAGAGCTGCTGGCCGGGCTTGTGCAGAGCACACTTCTTATCTGATGAAAGAGAGCTGAAGAAGCTTTCAAGGCACCGGGTAGAAATATGTTGTCTTTTGTATACAGAATCCACTAGTTGTAGTGTGATTATCTGAGTAGATCCCTGCTTTATCTGATGACAGAGAACATGAACAAGCTGCTGTGGAGAAAGGTGTGGTCTTTTGCAGACAGAATCCACGAGTTGTAGTGTGATTATCTGAGTAGATCCCTGCTTTATCTGATGACAGAGAACATGAAGCAGCTTTCAAGCTGCTGTGGAAAAAAGATGTTGTCTTTTGTATACAGAATCCACTAGTTGTAGTTTGAGTATTTGAATGAACATTTCACACGATCCCTTATGCATGGCTCTGTGCTCTGGCTGTGTCTCTTGCTCTCTCAGCTCAGTGTGGCTTGATTACATTTCCTTCTTAGCAGATAAGGCACGTCCTTGCAAAACCCCTTTAAAATGTGCAGAGTGCACCAGGTTTGGGCGTACGACTATTTATACATCTATTTAACTGTTCAACCACAGTTTTTTCCACAATATACACCAAAAAAATGGTGCAGGCAAGTTGATAGATGTCCCTCTAGAGTTTTAGGGATTACTTAGAAAGTGCTGCTATCCACCAACATAAAATCTTCTCTGCAATGAGCTGTACTTCTACTAACCATATGCTTTTACTTGGTTGAACAGTAGATACATTTACACAACAGACCTTTTTTCTGCATTCACGGTTACACAACAGACATCTATCTGCATTCCCGATCTGACAAGCTCTGACAGTGGAAGGTTTAGGTGGTGGAAGATGCTGAACAGTAAGTCTAATTAAAATGGTTATACACAAGTTGCCATGACAATGGCTGCTGAATGCCACTACCGGCTGAAGGTTTCCTAGACAAAGGCCTGTGTTTGCTTGAGAAAGTCCAGGAATCAGGGCGACTGCAGACTAAAGTTGTGTGGACACTAGAGGAAGCATGCTGAAATTCAACCTCATCATATCCTCACAGAAGAAAGGTAAATATGATTCCACTACTGCACCATCTTCTCATTAGAATATAGCATATTTCCACGTTATAAATTGTGTCTCCTGACTCTGTCTATACAAGTAACTTCATGTGACTGTACATTGTACACAGGGCTGTCTTATCCAGGGGCCCCATGAGCAGAGTAGGGCCCCAGGTGGTCAGATGTATGATGATGATATGTGTTCTTTGTATAGTGATGTTTTTTGGTAACTGTATAGCCATCATCTTAGGGTACGTCCTCATGACGAGTAACATTTAGGGCCACATGTATGAAAACCGTTTTGGTCTAAAACTCACTTTTTTGCCCATTTTCTATGGGGAAAAAAGTGAGTTTTAGACCAAAACTGTTTCATACATGTGGCCCTTAATGTTGGATTCTGACGTTGAAAATCACATCGGAAGATGAAGTTTTTAACGAGTATTTGACATGTTTTTGCGTGTGGATTAAGGGTTGTTGTTGTTTACTCATGGTTTACAGTCATAAACAAGATCCATTCATTTCTGGGGGGTTTTGGATGCGAATCCTCGTTTAAAACCACATAGAAATATTTGCGGCTCGTTTTCCATGAGGTTTTAAGCCATCCTCATTGACAGTAGTAAATTTCCACACGTTTTCCGACCAAAGAATGAACATGTTGTAAGTTTTTTTACAGCGAAAAACCAACCGCCAAAAATACGAATTGTATGAACTACAGTGCACATTTTCTATTGATCCCAATAGGAAGGGTTAACTTTAGGTTTAATCCTTGTGGATTCCAACTTGAAATAGTCATTGTGTGCTTTATAGTTATTTGTTAGAATTTATATAAAATATGTTATTATACATAAATACATCTTTACACCTCCTGGCATCACCACTGTTTTGCAAGACTGCAAGACACAGAAATGAACCAGCAGGTCTGCATACGTCAAGAGACAAATATGAATTTTTTTAAAGTGCATTTCTGCTGTCTAGAGTATATTTGAAAATTTGAGGTTCTTAGCACACAATTTGATCAAAACTGTAAGGGGATATCCACAAACAGCAAAGTGGCCTCAGTTCAGATGGGGACCTATTCTGTACAATCTCATCTCTCTTGGTGCCTCCATACTTTTCAGGACATGAGGGTCCCAGCTTTACTTAGGAGGACATGTATGAAAACTGTCTAGGTCTAAGACTTTCTTTGTTGCCCATAGCAATCAATCAGAACTCTCCTTTCATTTTTCAGAGCACTATATGGAATTAAATGAGAACTCTGATTGGTTTCTATGGGCAACAAAAACGACCTAGACAGTTTTCATACATGTGGCCCTTAGTTCCTACTAAAAACAGGCCCTATTTTAGCATGAGCATGATTAGTTGTGCTTGAGGGTGATAAGAGTGGCCTGGTGTAATGCCATGAACTTTGCTAGTTTCTAGAGCATTGCTTTGGCCAGGAGCCCTGGATGCTGTTAAGAGGGCCCTGGTTGTGCATACTAGATTTCCTTCTTTTTATACTATTTTCTAGCTGTGCATTTTATAATCTGCATTAACATGAACATTTCTCTGTGGCTATGATTTGATTGGCTTACATATACTGTTTAAACTTTGCAGTCAAGTTCTTCAATGAGTTATTCTCATCACACTGATTAGTTGTAAACATGTAGGCAAAGGTAAATAAATAATATTACCAAATACATTGCTGTTCTGATTTTTCTTCCCATTTCTTCCCTGGTGTGCCGAGGCTTCCCTAGTTTACCGACCATCTCTCTCTGCTCTCATTGCTCAATCTGCCGTGGCCGGTTATCGTGCTATCACTCTCTCCTGTGTGTTATCAGCAGCACAGTAGCTTGTATATCTACACTACTCACAAAAAGTTTGGGATATTTGGCTTTCGGGTGTAGTTTTTGGAAAACTTAATAATTCCACACTGCAATGATATTTTAATCTGAAAGTTGGTCCTTTTGAGTCGTAGCATGCAATATTGATTTTCTCATCTCAAACCATTTTACGAAACAACAGTGTAAAGTATACACCATCAAAAATGTCAGTGTCAATAACTTGTCATGTGGCCTTGAGTATCAATTACTGCTTTACAGCGACATCTCATATTATTCACAAGTCGCGTTATTGACTGCTGAGGCATGGCATCCCACTCTTCTTGAAGGGCGCCCCTCAGGTCATAGAGGTTCAGGGGTACAGAGTTACCAGCTTCTACACGGCGACTCAGCTGATGCCACAGTTTTTTTTAGGGGTCCACTTGAGGTATCCCAGTCTCTTACAGCCGTTCCCTAATGTTGTGACCTCGATGAGCTGGAGCATTGTCGTTCATGAAGATGAAATTAGCCCCGTGTTGCTCATGCAGAGGCACAATGACTGGATTAATGTTACTCAAGTAGTAGCAGCTTGACACTGTACCACTCCCTAAGTTTAGGGCAGTTCTGTATTGACTAGACACAACTACCCACACTGTAACACCACCTCCAAAGACTTGTCTGATGACAACAGTATATAGCGCTCTCCTTGACTTCTCCAACTTTGGTGCCCATCATTTCTGATCATAATGAATAGACTTTCGTCCCTGATCAGCACTGAGGACCACTGGTTCCTCATGCAGCATAGATGCTCCCTGGCCCATGCAAGACAATGATGCCTGTGCTCGGTGGTGTGGTCAGGTATCCATGACGGTCATCTAGCATGCAGACCACGCTAATGTAAATAGTTACAAATGGTTGACATGACACTTGGTTGCCTCTCACCTCCCTTAAACGTACCTGGAGTTGTGTGCCATTCATCATCTGGTTCCACAGGGCGTTGTTGACAATGAAGCTGTCATCAGTGTGTGATTGAGCCAAAGGATGTCCACTTCCTTGACTTTCTGTGACTCTTCCAGTCTCCCTGTATCTCTGATGCAACCTGCTGATGACATGGTGACAATGTAAGCTAAGTGGCCACTTCTGTCTGAGATCACCCGGCTTGAAGCCTCGCAATGACGAGGTACTGTTCATCAATTGTAAGGTGTTGTCTTGGCCTCATAATGTTAAAATGTGAACAGCTTGATGAGGAGGACTATTTAAATCCCAATTCAAATTGATCCCCTACATTTATTTGGTGATTCAGGAATCAAACATGTGTTGTCGATTCGCCATTAAGCTCCATTTTAGGCTATGTTCACACGGCTTAATTGTGGGACGTAATTACGCCCCGCAATTACGCCGTGTGGCCAGGGGCGGGAGCGGGGGAGGGAGCGGGTGGCCGGCACCTCGCCGGCCCATAGACATTCATTACCAGCGGCGCGTATACGCAACTGGTAATTCACATGTCACTTATCTCCCCCCTCGGCGTATTCGCCGAGCAGGGAGAGGAGACGTAATCCATAGTTATCTATGAGAACTGTGGATTACCGTAATGACTTGGACGTGTTCAGCCCGAAATTTGCGCACTCCGGCGCGTAATTACGGACTGAAATACGTCCAGTTTTAAGCCGTGTGAACATGGCCTTAGAGTTCAGCAAATTGTGCACAAGCAAAAGCCAAATATCCCTAGCTTTTTTTGAAAGGGAAGATCTCTCCTTAAGGAGAGCACCGAACGAACAGCTTGTAGAGGTTGTTTTGCCTTTTCGCCCTGTACTTAGCATCTGCATATCACAAGGCATTTTGGAAAGGGGCTGAGAAGCCCACACGCCCTCTGTTGGATGAACAAATCCTCAATTGAAGAGGGCGAAAAGGCAAAACAAACCCAACAAGCCGTTCGTTCGGTGCTCTCATTAAGGAGAGATCTTCCCTTCCTGAGCTACCTAAATGCCTCCCACACAGCCAGCCAGTATCGCTCTGCTCTGCACTGAAGAGGGACAAAAATCCCGAAACAGCGTTGTCTGCGGGATGAGAGATACTGGCTTGGCAAAAAAAATCCTTTTTGCTTTCTCAAGACTGGGTGGGTCAAAAGCAAATTGAAGGATTTGTTTACAACCAACAGAGGGCGCTGTGGGCTTCTCAGCCCCTTTCCCATAATGCCTTGTGATAATACTTTTTTTGAGTAGTGTACATAACTGACAAACTTTTACTCTTTAGCTCTCCTTAGCCTTCTGCCCTGCTGTTTAAATCTCTTCTAAGACTATATTCACACGGCTTATTTTGGGACGTATCTCGCCCCCGTATTTCGTGCTGTACTGCGTGAAATACGGGGGAGATACGTCCCAGTCATTACGGTAATCCACAGTTCTCATAGAGAACTATGGATTACGTCTCCTCTCCCTGCTCGTACAATACGGCGAGCAGGGAGAGAAGTGACATGTCAATTATTCACGGCGTATACGCGCCAAGAATAATGAATGTCTATGGGGCCGGCGGGCTGACACCCCCTCACCTCCCCCCCGCCCCCGCTCCCGAGCACACGGCGAAATACGTCCCCGCAATTACACTGTGTGAACATAGCCTAAGGGTTCATTTCTGCTGAGGAAACCACACAGGAAACACATTGTACAGAAAAGTCTGACATGTTTCCCATGTGGTTTCCTCAGCAGAAATCCAAGGCGACACCCCGGATTCCTGATGCCGACTGATACTTGCACAAGCAGGCGTTTTCCACCTCTGATTCTGATGCGGGATAGCTCTTTTGGACTATGTTTGCTCAATTTTTCTGGCAGTATACCTTTAATTGTGGGATACAAAAGCATGTAGACCACAATTTTGGCATTAACATTTGACAAACAGAGCAAACACGGCCTGGTTGTAGTAATCCATTGAAGTACCGTGAAAAAAAAATGTTGACAGATACTGCAATGGAGTGTGCCAGGCCTATAGAAATCGGAGTATAGAGTATACGCAGTTTCTTTTGGGCTACGTGTGCTCTATTTTCCAAACGTACATGCTTTTGGGAAACATAAGTGTGTTCTATTATGCTTTTGTAATCCACACATTAAGGGCGACATGTATGAACGGGCTTTACGCCTGTTTTCTGGCGTACACTGCGCCTCCCAGCCCGAACCCTTTCTACGGACCCAGGGGTTCGCCACTTTGGGCGCAGTACGCATGAAGGGCGGGCATTTGCGCGGTGGGCCCGCGTGTAGGCGTTCCGGGGGGGGACGCGCGCGTTCGTAATTCCGAGGCATTTTACCATCGCGGCTCGCCAAGTCGCGGCGCTCGGCAGCTCTGACAGGCAGACCAGGTTTTTTTGGTCTAATTCCTCCGGCGGCGGCGAAGTGAAGCAGGATCCGAACATGTGAGGAAGCGGACCCCGAAGATCGCGACAGGAAGTTTTCCGTGCAGCAGGAAATAGAAAGGAAAAATCGCCTTTATAAAGGCGGAAAACATGTCAGAAGAGAGCTGCACGAAAAAAAATACACATAATAAAAAAAAACATCAACTTTTCCAAACTCTAGAACGGGCGCAAAATCAACAAATATGATATTGCAAATTGCCGGGAAAGACAGTAATGTCAAAATCGAAACCTATTCTCATTGGTCAGCAGAAACCGGCCAATCAGAATAGGAGCGACAAAGTCCCTTTCTAGCCTATGGAGAATTTTTAGACCAATCAGAAAAAGGAGCGACAAAGCCCCTTTCTAGCCAATGGAGGAGTTTGACCAATCAGAATCCATGGCGGGAACAGTTCAAAATACAGAAAAAAAGGGCTGAAAAAGAGCTGATTGGCTGAGCTAGCGGGCTCGCCTAGCTCGGCCAATCAGAATAGGAGCGACAGTGAACCATTAAAAGTTAGGGGGAAAATTGACCCATCAAAACCCCGGCGGGATAATTCAAAATACAGTAAAAAATGCTGAAAAGAGCTGATTGCTGAGCTAGCGGGTCTCGGCTAGCTCACCCATCAGAATAGACGACAAAGTCCCATTCTAGCCATGGAGAAGTGTAGACCAATCAGAATCCAGGCGGGAAATTCAAAATACAGTAAAAATGCTAAAAAGAGCTGATTGGCTGAGATAACGGGGCTTGGCTATCTCAGCCAATCAGAATGGGAAAGCGACAAAGTCCCATTCTAGGCTATGGAGAAGTTTAGACCAATCAGAATAAACGAGCGAAAAAAGTCCCATTCTAGCCTATGGGGAAGTTTACACCAAAATCAAATCCAGGCGGATAATTCAAAATACAGTAAAAAATGCTGAAAAGAGCTGATTGGCTAGCTAGCGGGTCCACGGCTAGCTCAGCCAATCAGAGTGCGAGCTACTTCTCCCATTATACTATATGGAGAGTTTGAGCGCACACAAATCTCGGCGCCAGCCCCCGCGCGGCATGAAGTATTAATCAAAAAATTTATTTTTATACAGTGTAAAACATTCTCAGAAAAGACCAGAACACTTCTTGAAAAATAAAGCATTTAAAAAAACCCGAACAACGCGTTCGTCGCCGAGCCCCGGCGCTACATAGGGAATTGCCATAGGAAAAATTGCCGGGAAAGACAGTAATTCAAATTTGTAAAGCTATTCTCTTTGGGACGCCATAAACCAGCCAATCAGAATAGGACGACAATGTCCCATTATACCTATGGAGGAGAATTGACCAATCAGAATAGGAGCGACAGTGGCCCATTCTATCCTATGGAGAAAAATGGACCAATCATATCAAAGCGGGACAGTTCAAAATACAGTAAAAAGGCAGAAAAGAGATATTGGTTGAGGCAGCGGGGCTCGTCCACTTAGCCAATCAGAGCGCGAGCTGCTTTCTCATAGAGTTCTATGGGACTCGAAATTTGAAAGAGCGCCGTAATTTGGACCAATGGGGGAGCGACGACGCTCCTATGGGTTTTCTAATCCCAATCTGGTATAAAAGTGAAACAGGGGCTGAAATCAAATTAAATAACACTACAGAAGTTGTGCCGATGTGTATAAAAAGGAAATACAAAATATGTGGCTAACGAAAAAAAAGAATTGAAATCAAGAAAAATCAAACATATTTCTTTATTTTCGATGCACCCATACTATTGATCCTTGGCTAAACGAAAATAAAGAAATAAACATGATTTTATGGTCTTTTTTTTTTTTTTCGTTAGCCACATATTAGTATTCGTTGTATATACACATCGGCACAACTTCTGTAGTGTTATAATTTGATTTCAGCCATGTACACTTTTTATACCAGAATGCATTAGAAAAAACCCCAAAGGGGCGTCGCACGCTCTCCCATTGGTTCCAAATTAAAGGCGCCTCTTTTAAATTTCGAGTCCCCATAGAACTCTATGGAAAAGCAGCTCGCGCTCTGATTTGGGTAAGCTGGACGAGCCCCCCCTGCTTCAACCAATCAGCTCGTTTCTGCCCCTTTTTTCTGTATTTTGAACTGTCCCGCCTTTGAATATGATTGGTCCATTTTTCTCCATAGGAAGAATGGCCACTGTCCCCTCCTAACTGATTGGGTCCAATTCTCCTCCTAGGATATAAAAGGGACATTGTCGCTCCTATTCTGATTGCTGGTTTATGGTGACCAATGAGAATAGCTTTACAAATTGAATTTCTGTCTTTCCCGGCAAATTTTCTCTATGGCAATTCCCTATGTACGCCGTCTCGGCGACGAACCGTTGTTCGGGTTTTTTTAAATTTCTTTATTTTCAAGAAGTGTTCTGGTCTTTATCTGAGAATGTTTTACACGTAATAAAAATAATTTGTTGATTAATAAATTCATGCCGCGCAGCGCTGAGCGCCGAGAATTTTAGTGCGCTCATCTCTCCCTTGAGTATAATGGGAGATGTAGCTTGCGCTCTGATTGGCTAGCTAGCCGAGACCTCGCTAGCTCAGCCAATCAGCTCTTTTCAAACATTTTTACTGTATTTTGAATTATCCCGCCCTGGATTCTGATTGGTGTAAACTTCCCCAAGGCTAGAATGGGACTTTGTCGCTCGATTCTGATTGGTCTAAACTTCTCCATAGCCTTGAATGGGACTTTGTCGCTCCTATTCTGAAATTTGGGTGAGAAGCCAAGCCCCGTTATCTCAGCCAATCAGCCTTACAGCCTTTTTACTGTATTTGAACTGTCCCGCCTGGATTCTATTGGTCCAAATTCCTCCATAGGGTAGAATGGGGCTTTGTCGCTCCTATTCTGATTGGTCTAAACTTCTCTATAGGCTAAATGGGACTTTTCGCCTAATCTATTGGCCGGTTTATGCCGACCAATGAGAATAGGTTTCAGGATTGAATTACTGTATTTCCCGGCAATTTCCAATATCATATTTCTTGATATTGTGCCGTTCCGAGTTTGGGAAAATGATTTTATTTTTTAAAAGTGAATTTTGTACATTCAGCTCCTTTCTGACACTGATTTTTCCCCCCTTTATAAAGGCATTTTTTTCGGGAATCATACTCCGCTGCACGGAGCGGAGCGCCGAGACTTTTGTCGCGATCTTCGATCCGCTTCCTCGCATGTTCCGATCCTGCTTCACTTCGCCTCTGCGGAGCAAATTAGACCCAAAAAATGTAGAAAAGCCTATAAAGCGATTTTGCTTCAAAACTCCGCACCCCAACTGGAATGAATTTCTCGCCGCCCAGCCCTTCTCGCACGAAAAAGATTCCCCGCGCATCCCGCACCGCGCCTAAGTTCCCCCGCACTTTCACCCCACACACTGGCGGGCGCGGCGGACTTTTCCCCGGAGTATGAGTGCACTTCCTCCCACGCGAAGCAAGGCGCAGCGCCGCACAGCCGCCCATGTCCCGGCACTTCGCCTCATACGCTGGCGAGGCGCGGGGGACTTTACATGATATGTATGAGCGCTGGCCCGGCCCCCGACATAAATCAGGCGCAGATTCCGCCGGAAAACTGGCGGAAAACGGCGCCTCGACCCGCGGGATTCATACATGTGGCCCAAAGTTATGCTGCTAAAGGGAAAATTGTAAAAAAAAATTAAATATATATATATATATATATATATATATAATATAATATTATATATATATATACAGTATATATCGTTTTTGTTTTTTTTTCTTTCATTTAACAGCCTGGTGTGCGTTACTCTATCACGCTTTCTTTAGGTTCTTTTTCCTTCAGGCTATACAGGTGGACAATAACTGCTTCTGCAAAAATGGACATTTATTGCATTCTTCATGAAAGTTGTAAAATCACAAGAAAACATAGACAATACAGCTTACATTAGTTAGCTTGTATATTGGATCCCTGTGAGAGTATGTGTGTTGGGGGAATTTGTTCCCATCTTCCTGAATTCCTGGGTCATGGCTTCCGTTCATCATGACTTCCACATGGTTCGTGCAAGGTTACCTTCTTCTTCATCGTTCTGCTTTTCTTTTTTTCCAGTCGTCATATGTCTTATACAGAAAGGAATAGGAGTGCTCGTTAGTTCTTATGTTCATATATAGAACTCTACACAAAATATGCTATACACCAGTTCCAACCAGTACACCGCAGATCCAGTATCTGTTACGGTACTTTTTTCACAGTATCCCAACAGATCATAGCGCCATGTTTTGTAGATGCTGCTACACAGGCTACTTACGTTGTTCCTCAGAGACGTGCAATAAGAAGAAGGGATTTACAAATCGGACATGGGGGATCTCATACTTTCCTTTTCCCATAGGTCTACGACTGTGATAAAAATAATAACATTAAATGTACATTACCCCAAATCCGATCAGTAGATCTAGTATGCGGTTTTCCAAAGAACAAACGAAGCACACACTGTCACAAGTTTTGCTGGCCTGTGAGTTATTCCTAGGAGCTGTGCTGAAGTGAAAGCTGTTATTCTAAAACGGCTGGTGTTCTATTTGTGGATGTAATTGTAAATTCTCAAATTGTAGACAATTGATTTGTTTAAAAAGCGTTATAACCGGATCCCCTCCTGAGACAGTATGTGGGAAGAGCACAATGCACTGTAAACTATTTAGCTACAGCAATAAAGCAGCTACTTAGAAAGTAGCACCACGCAGTGGAAACAGGTGTCAAACTAAAGATTCCCTCCTTATCCACCTGTATTGTCCTAAAGGTGCTCAATATAACCAAATAATTTACACAGGATTGGCCAACTATCTAGTATGTATGAGAGTCACCCAACTCTCCTCAGTGCAGATATTAGGGGAAAGCAGGATTAAATATGTTGTATTTCATCATGTTCAATCTTTTGTTCTGCCTCCCTGTTTAAAAAACATATATGCTCGACCCCTGAAGAAGCTGTGAGTGCACCGCGAAACGTGAGAGGCTCATTTCCTTGCTGGTTTGGAACATGGATTTATACCTTCCCTTTTATTTTCCTTGCTACATTTGTTCAATGTACTACTCTTTTTGGGATCTTGGTCCATTTTAGTTGATTTGTTTTAGATACAGTTTTGTCAATTAATATATATTTATATAAGCTATTTAAATTAATAAATATATGTTCCTATAATTAAATGAAACACTTTCGAGTATGAAATATCATCACAAATGAGCAGTACTGGAATATTTATCACATTGGGTAGTAGTGCAATACTTATCACATTGGGTAAAAGTGTAATATTCATCACAATGAGTAGTAGTGCAATATTTATAACATTATGCAGTAGTACAATATTTATCACATTGGGTAATAGCGTAATATTCATATTCATTACAATGAATAGTAGTGTAATATTTATCACATTGGGTAATAGTGTAATCATATTCATTACAATGAATAGTAGTGTAATATTTATCACCATAAGCAGTAGTACAATATTTATGACATTGAGTAGTAGTGCAATATTAATCACCATAAGCAGTAGTGCAATATTTATGAAATTGGGTAGCAGTGCAATACTTAGTAAATTGGGTAGTAGTGTAATATTCATCAAATTGGATAGAATAGCAATATTTTTGTATTATAGTATATTTGTGTATTTATAATAGACTATTTTTCTTATATTGAGTAGTAGCATATTATTTTGTCATATACTTGTTCCATTTATATGTTTATAAGATACCACTTACCACTATTGTTCAGCTGATGGTGAGTCTTGTATAGTCTTGAGGCCGGTTTCAAATGGTTTTAATTATGGGATTCACTATAAATTTCATTCATTGGTCTATATTTGGGCGTGCACAATTTTGGTTTGTCTTTTTTCTTTGGTTTTCGTACCGTTTTTTTCGGCACACTTTACAGCACACCATTTTTCATTGATGGAGACGTTTTTCTCTTTTTTGTTGCAATTTCTTTTTCTGACTCCATATTGAAAACAGATGCTCAACCGAACCATGCTTGTATGTCTTCTAGAGAAATAGCTGTTGGACAAGCCAAAATGTGCGCAAAATACTGTTCTAAAATGTTTTACTCTTGTATTTTTCAGCATGTACTGTATGCTCCTGAAAAAAATTAACATGTCATACAAGGCATGAAATAGTAAAATATTTCTGCTTCGGGCACTCTGCATCATTTCCGCGTTTAATTTACTCACTAGCAAGGGCATAATTTCAACGATACAACAAACACATTTTTCGGCGCACAAAGGTATGTGGCGGAAATACACTGTGTGACCATAGCTTTAAAGGGGTTTCCACTTTGGACAACCTCTACTTGCTAAAAGGGTCTTTTGCCAGTAGGTTGATCAAAAAGTGTCCCCACAATGGACCACCCAACAATTTGCTCTAATTTTTGAGGAAATGTGACATAAGATATACTCTAGGTGGAATGCCCTCGCATGGGCTTGTCTATGTAATACAGGATAGGGCAGGTCCCCCAGAATGAAAGACAATCGTTGTAATGGGTCGCCAATCTACTTAATAAATGAGGATCCACAACAAAGATTCCCCTCTCTCTATATACATAGGGTGCTGTGCATTGCTGCACAAAAATCGCGGCAAAAATCACGGTAAATTCGCGGTAATTACCGTGATTTTTGCCGCGATTTTTGTGCGGCAATGTACAGCATTGAGTGCTGTGCCTTCTGCTCAAAAACACATAAAAAACGCACCGTGTGAAAGCACCCTTAGGGCTCGTTCACACAGCTTATTCTGGGACTGATTTCAGCCGTATTTTGCGTTCCAATACGGCTGAAATCAGTCCCAGGCATTACGTTAATCCACTGCTCTCATAGAGAACTATGGATTCCGTCTCCTCTCCCCGCTCGGCGAATACGCCGAGTGGGGAGAAAGGGACATGCACATTATTTATGGCGTGTACGCGCAGTAAATAATGAATGTCTATGGGGCCGCCGAGTAGACGGCCCCCCGCCCCCGCTGCACGGCCACCGGCGTAATTGCGGGGCGAAATCCATTTCCGCAATTATGTTGGCAATAAGCCGTGTGAACTAGCCCTTAGGGTATGTTCAGATGCCTGATGTTTAAACGTATGCGCTGACCAACGCGTGCTGCCGGCACCCATTCAACACATTCAGTGCAATATCACTTCTTTGTACAGGCACACAGTACATGCCGGGGAACACACTTTGAAATCATAGCACTCAATGAGTGCTATGATTTTACGGTATTTGCGGTGCGTACTTCGGGCGTATTGCGCTATGACACCCCGAAGTACGCCCCGCAAATACTTCATCTGAACATACCCTTAGGGCCTCATGTATGAAAGCTGTCTAGATGTAAGACTTTCTTTGTTGCCCATAGCAGAGCACCTCTTTCATTTCATATAGTGCTCTGAAAAAATTAAAGGGGAGCTCTTACTGGTTCCTATTGGCAACAAAGAAAGTCTTAGACCTAGACAGTTTTCATGCATGTCCCTCCAAGTGTTGTCCATGGATTATGTTTGGCCTGCATTATGCTGGTGTACTGTACTTTTTGCTTGTAGTATACAATAGCATAGGCTATCAAAAACCAAACATAGTCAAAAGTAGACTACGCTTGGTCTATTGAAGACTGTAGGTACATAGTAGTATACATATGAGTACCTTTTTTGTAGGGCTTTGACACAAACACACAGGGAAACATGTATGAAACGTGACACGTCAAAGCCATTTTCCGCATCTTTTTTCCAGTGGAAAAATGCGCCTGAATGCATGAAAGTGGTGAATGCACGTTCATAAATGGTGCCTAAGGTTCGAGGCGCCTCACATCTGCAGTAGTAATGCGCCAAATGTGTTTTTGACATACAGCAATAGCCAGCACACCACAGGTCTTGCTGAGACCTGTGGTGCAACAGGTAAAATCACTACCAGAGCTATTCTAACACCTTTTATGTTTTTTTAGCCTGCTATGACGTTTGTAATCACTGACAACACTACGCTAATGCCATAATACACGATTAAGAGCGGGATTTATGTAAGATGCTGTATTGGTTTAATTAATTTATATTATTTCATTTTAAATTCATTTTAGATTATATTAATCTTAAATACATTTTATAGGAGATATATATTTTTTTTTTGGGATATTATAGAATTTTATATTATATAATTTATCATGAAATTTATGTCATTTAGTTTTATATACTTTGATAATTACCATAAATTACTTTTTATTATTTTACTGGTATAAGTTGAGAAATAAGGGACTATGACAACTCAGGCTCAGGCAGACAACATTGAAATAGGTGGGCCTGTTCCAACAATATTGCACCTTGTTTTGCCAGACCACATTCATAAATGTGTCTAATGATACAAATTTGGACCAGCACGCCCCTAAAACACCCCCACATGTTTGGCGCATTACAAAGTGTGGGGCAGGCGCACAATGCACTAAACATGTTCATTCGATGCACCATACATCGGGAAATTAAGTGAACTAATCACTTTTGGTGCATTTAACGCCAGAACATTAAAATTGACCCCTTCATACATGTCGCCCACAGTGTTGTGCACATTTCACATATAAACATACAATACAGCATTATAGAAATTTTAGGTACAATACAGAGAATCTAAGCAAGTAGACTTGCATGTGATTATGTACAGATAGCTGACGGTGGTCCCACAAATTACAATGGTCTCAGGCTATAATATTTCCAACATACAGTGGTCTTTCCTGGAATATTGTACGTTGCGGCACATGTAAATGAATGGAAAATCCAATGAATTATTATGAACATTTTACTTGTTAAACTTCCATTTTAGACCATGCAATGATTGGCGGTCTAATAGCACCTCTGTACAGTACAGTGCGGTACTATATGTTCTGTACTGCTCTTTTGGGCACCAGGTGATGACGGCCCCATTGTCTTAGTTTCTGGTACATTGGACCTTATTTATAGAAACTAATACTAAAACTGTCTTTCTTGCTCATGACAACCAGTGACAACTCAACTTTAATTTTTTCCAGTTTAAAAACTGAAATCTCGGCTCTGATTGGTTGCTATTGGCAACGAAGACAGGTTTACTAGGCATACAGATCGTTCTGACTGTTACCTGTAAGGACTTGCTTTATCTGGATTAGTTCTTTGCATTATGTTAGGTGACTTGTGGGTTTCAGAATCAATTACCAGATTTCCACAGAGTTATGGTTTCAACATACAGTGGTCATCCCAGAACCAATTAATATTGTATGGAGAGGGTCCAGTGTATACCCATTTATTCTGAACCAGCTCCAGGGGAAAATGCCTAACCACTCAAGCAACAGATTGCATGAGGCCATGAGGCAATCATAACATCCATTCTCAATGTTGTGTATGTGGATGATGTGTTGTCACTGACATGTGTCCTGCTCTCTGTCCTATTGTGTGTTCTCAATAAACTAGAAATTGAGCACAATACCACTGACCTGGTGGAGTCTAGACACAACCGGAGACAATGGGGTGGCATTTTGTGTTTGAGAGGACAGGTTTTTCAGTTGCTGCCTCAGGCAGTAGCAGCATCGGTTGCAGTCAGTCTTTCGGTCTGTTCAAACAGACCTCTTCTAACAAAGATTTTTTTTCTTATCACTCTTGACACTTTTCAAGTGCTAATTCATTAGGTAATTCTCTTATCAAATGCAACCCTTTCCCCACATAAATGACATCCACACGCCTTAACCCATGAAGGACCATTTTTTTTGTTTCAGCGGGTTAGTTTTTTTTTCTCCCCGTCTTCCAAGAGTAATAACTCTTTTTTTATTCTCCCATCTACATAGACATATGAGGGCTCGTTTTTTGCAGGACAAGATGAAATTTTTAATGGTGCTATTGTCCATACCGCATAGTGGGGTGAGATGTGAAAAAAAAATGAACTGCGACATTTAATCGGGGGTTTTGTTTTTATGTAGTTCACTGTTCGGTGTAAATGACATGATCTGTATTCTGCAGGTTGGTATGATTCCAGTGAAACCAAGACAGACATGTATGAAAGGGTTTTTCACCCTTTTCTGGAGTAAAATACCCCAAAGTGAGTGGTGTGCGATATATGGTTTGTTAAACAAACATGCTTTTCACTTTTTAATGTGCCAAACATGAGGGGTCATTCTGGGGGCATGGTGCACCACATTCGAACTATTACACACATTACAAGGCCCATTACTGCTGGAACAGGCAGACCTATTTCAATGTGGTCTGCAAGAGTAGTTGAGGGGGAGCTAGATTTGCTGTTAGGCTAGGTTCACACGGCTTAACTGCGGGACGTAATTTCGGGGGGGCCGGCACCTCGCCGGCCCATAGACAATCACTGCTAGCGGCGCGTATACGCCGCTAGAAAGTGACATCAATTATCTCCCCCCGCGATTCGCCGGGCGGGGAGAGGAGACGTAATCCATAGTTCTCTATGAGAACTGTGGATTGCCGTAATGAATGGGCCGTTTTCAGCCCGTAATTTGCGCACTTCGGCGCATAATTACGGACCGAAATACGGCCCATTTTAAGCCGTGTGAACATGGCCGTAGGGCAAAAAATGTCAATTATTTCTCATCTTATACCAGTACAATAATAGTCACTTATGATAATTATAAAACTATATAAAATTAAATTATTTACATGTAATAAAAAAGGTTATCATATAAAAATATGTAATATCCCTATAAAATAAAAATATCTCCTATAAAATTTATTTTAATTAATAGAATCTAAAGCTAATTTTACATTAAATAACCCACTGATGTTGTTATTCCGATTTTTTAATTTTTATTTTGTACAACATTAAATGAAAAAAACATTTTTATCAGATGGTTATCAATGTTGAAATTTATTTTTGCTGCTTTCACTCTTTATTCTACATACAGCAAGAGTTGACAACCACAGGTCTTGCTGGGACCTGAGGTCCACCAAGCAAGATCAGTACCATAGTTTCTATTCACTAACATGATATTCTAATAACTTATTTCCAGCCTATCTAGAGCCTATACACTTGTTTGGTGCAGTACAAAGTTCCGTAATGCACCAAACACACAGGTGAGGCGCGTCAGACTTTAGACACCATTTATGAGCGCACAAAAACTACTTTCATAAATTCAGGGGCATTATACACTGCGCACAATGCACTTTGACGCGCCTATATGCATACATGTCTCACCGAATGTTTTCGTTATATTCTAGTACTTTTAGAAAAATGAAAACATTCTCTATTTTATCACTCTACGCTGCATCACCATTTTCTGCAATCAATAACCTTTTTGTGTTTCCAGCTATAGACCTGAGTGAGGATTTATTTGGTTGCACCATTCTGGGAAACATTCGACTTTTTGATCACTTCTTTTTTCCAACTTTTCAGGGACACAAAATGACACAAAACCAAACCGCAAATTTGGCATTGGGAGTTTTCTTTCAGTACTGTGTTCTCCGTATGCTGCAAATGATTTTATATATTTATAGATTGGACTTTTACGGATGCGACGATTGCCAATTATGTGTAACGGTTTATTTTTTTATTTGTAAAAAGGGTTAGTTTTAAACTTTTAATATCTTTTGCTATTTTCTATATTTTTAAACGTTTTTTGTTTGTTTTTACTTGTACATGCATTCCCCCTAGAGTACTTGACCACTAGGGGTCACAATCTCTTGGACACTATTTAGCATCATATTCTGTATACCGTATAATGCAGGACAATGTATCAAGACGGTGCTCTTATTACTAATATTCTATTAAAAGCAGTTACATGGTGGCAACAGAAACCTTTGTTAGGCGTCAAGCTGCATTGGTAGCCGCTTGACACTCTGCAATCTAGTTGTGGGGGTGCTGAAAGGGGAGAGCGTCAGTGCACAGCACCGTTTCTCATTTATTTAGACACTGATCCGCAAATGGAGTGGGCTCAGTGAGTGAGCCCGCTCCATACATCCTTAGCGAAAATACGACACACCCAAACATCCATTGCTGATGGCATATCCATAGGATACTTACAATGGAGGTTCCAAATGGAACCTCCACCACTGATTAAAACTAGGCCTAACCTATTATTACTATGGAATGTAAGAGTTTGTACATGTATCCTTTAAACTGTAAAGTTCTACAGAATATGTTTGAACTACAGATGTAGCAAAGCTTAACTTGACAGCGCACTATGATATTCATTACATTTCATTAAAACCGTCAGCGACAGTGATCAATATTACCTTCAGGTGGTTTATGCTACCCTTTGTGAAAGTAGTCTGCCTTTTATGGTCTTTGGTCAGAGATTGTTACCAAATCACAATAAATGTCAATGAAACCTCTGCAACAGATTATTTTATTTAACATAAAGTGAAATTTCACAGATACCGCTTTGCCACTAGCTTCATTCTTGTTTTCCAATAAAGCTATGAACAAGTTATGTCATAACTGCACATTTTCCATGTACTTTCTTATTTTCCAACCAAAAAATAATTCCTTATAAAACGTTCCTAAGGAATTATTTTTTGGTTGGTAAATATTAGAGTATATATAATTCCTTTGTACTTTGGAAAGGTTGGATTAGTACTTTCTTATTTTCTAACATATGAATTTATTACTGTTCCCCAATCATCTCCTGCTGTTCATCTGAATGGCGTCTAACTAACTGTTAGGCTATGTTCACACGGCTTATTTCAGAACGTATTTACATCGGATTGCCAATCGTAAATACGTTCTGAAATCAGTTGAAAATCAGTTGCAAATAAGTGTCACTAAGTGTGGCACGTATTTGTAACTGATTTCCCGACGGATTCACCATCTCCATTCATTGTAGGTGGTGAATCCGTCCGTAAATAAATGACATGTGAATTGTTTTTCCGTCCGGATTGCCGTCGTCAATCCGCGGCGGCAATCTGGCACGGAAATACGTGTTGTGTGAACGACGAGCCGTATTTTCTATTGAAATCAATAGAAAATGGGCTGTTACTTATTTCTGACTGATTTGCCGACGTATTTCCGATCGTAAATCCGTCGGCAAATCCGCGGCGAAATAAGCGTGTGAACGAGGCCTTATTGTTATTCAGCAGTAGAAGCCTAAGCAGTCATTGTGTGCCGGGCAGCTAAAAGATCTACTGCATTGTTAGTACAACTCATTAGAACACAGCAATTTGGACACAGCTGTTGGGTTCATTGTGTACAAATTTTATTATCATCTCAGTAACTCAGTTTTGGGTCTGTTTTGTGGTAAAAAATGTATCATTTAAATGTATCATACCCTGTCCCAGAACAGTGACTGTAATCAGTGGCGTAACTAGAGAAGCCTGGGCCCATAGCAAACTTTTGGATGGTCCCCCCTATCCCCCCCCGCCCGCCTCCCCAACCACGAACATTTACCAGGACATGCAGTTACTAGATAATACATGGAGCGTTTACCTCACATTCACCATCATATTATTACCAAATAAATCCCACTATACCAAGACCAACATTACCAATAACACTAGTACATGAGGACCTGATTATACCACCAGAACAAGACCACAAATTACCACCACATAAGGACTGTATAATACTCCTACTCTATTACTGATCAGTATACAAAGACCAATAGTACCGCCATATAGTGGTAGGTACCAGTGTACACAGGCTCTGCAGACTGTATATTACCTCCATACAGTGACCATATAGTGGTAGACACCAGTGTACACAGGCTCTGCAGACTGTATATTACCTCCATACAGTGACCATATAGTGGTAGACACCAGTTGTAAACAGGCTCTACAGTCATATCTTGTTAAAATGTAGTTACATCTTGTGACTCACAGGTGACGTTTTTCTGATAAGTCGATGACTTTCCCTTTTGTTCTGTATCCAGTCCCGACCGCCATGATGACTTCTCCCAGCCACCACTCATCCCTGCAGATTTAGACACAAATATCTTAGAATCCTAACTTTTCCAGCACCTCACTCCCTGCCCCCCCCTGACTATATGGGGTCCATTTAGGCAGCCAGGATTTAGGTAGCTATAGGGCCCCATATAGGCAGTCGAGCAGGGTTTAGGTAGAGTATAGGGCCCCATATAGAAAAGTAGAGTATAGGTAGGTATGGGGCCCCATATAGATAGGTGGGGTTTAGGTAGCTATAGGGCCATATAAGTAAGCAGACAGGGTTTAGGTAGGCTATAGGGCTATATATATAAATATATATATAGGCAGGCAGGGCATAGGGTAGGCTATAGGGCCATATATATATAGGCAGGCAGGGCATAGGGTAGGCTATAGTGTCTATATATAGGCAGGCAGGGCATAGGGTAGGCTATATATAGGTAGGCAAGACATAGGGTAGGCTATAGGGCCATATATATATATACAGGCAGACAAGGCATAGGGTAGGCTATAGGAGCTATATATAGGCAGGCAGGGCATAAGGTTGGCTATATATAGGTAGGCAAGGCATAGGGTAGGCTATAGGGCATATATATATATATAATATATATATATAACATATATATATATATATATATATATAACACAACACACAAACTCAGGCAGACAGGGCATAGGGTAGGCTATAGGAGCTATATATATGGCAGGCAGGCATAGGGTAGACTATATATAGTGCAGCATAGGTTAGGCATAGGCCATATAGGGTATATATATATATATATATAAATATAAATATATATATTATATATACACAGCAGACAGGGCATAGGGTAGGCTATAGAAGCTATATATAGGCAGGCAGGGCATAAGGTAGGCTATATATAGGCAGACAGGACTTTGGGGAGGCTATAGGGGCTGTATTAGACAGGCAGGGTTTTGGGGAGGCTATAGGGCCCCATATAGGCAGGCAGGGCTTTGGGGAGGCTATAGGGGCCCCATATAGGCAGGGTTCATTAATATTACAAAATAAGAAATCCCTTACTTACCTTTCTCTCGCTCCCTCGATGTGCTCAGCTCCCGGGCAGTCTGTGCTGGGCGTGGGGGCGGCGCGATGATGTGATGCCTAGCAGGCAGATTAGCAGAGTGGAGCGCTGGATGCGCTCCTCTATGCTAACACCGGGCAGTCCTGCCTTTGAACGCTCGGGCCTAGAGGGCCCAGGCATTCAGAGGTAGTATGCGCAGGGCCCCGCAGCTCTGCGTCCGCTGGCAGTGAACTGTTATGTCCACTGCCGGCAGGCACAGGAGCCGAACTACCGGGACAGCAGACATGTTAGCAGCTTCCCCAGGGATATGGCCTCTTAAGGTCCCGGGCCCTGTGGCAGCTGCTACGTCTGCTACCCTGGTAGTTATACCCATGCCTATAGGCATCATATCAGCCCCTACAGAAGTGATACTACTGGGGTGAGAGCCACCAGGGCTAGTAATGATCAGTGGGCTTAAATCCTGTCGACAGCATCCTACAGACTATTGCTTGCTGTGGTGAATTTCAGCCCCCCTTATTGCCACTTAGCCAGGGTAACAGTGTCAGTGGGGCACTGAGGAGACTCACCGAGTAGTGAAGCTGCAGTCGGAAAGGAGGAGGGGGAAGCGTGTGGCATCTGATGGCTGCTGCAGGAGACAGGACTGAGAGGCTTTCACACTGCCAGGAGCGAACTGAGGCCGAGGGGAGGAGCCACTAACCTGCATTCAGGGGGCATCAGGAAGCACGGAACCGTGTCTGCTGCTCACACTCCTGAGATCCTGTAAGTTGCTGCCGAAGGGTAAGCGCGGCCTGAGCAGCTTGGAAGTCGGACAGGCAGCCCACAAGATGCCTCCCGGGCATTTGACTGGCAGCTCATGATCACAGGGCACGCCGGTAGTTACGTTTATTGCCAGCCAGGCCCAGGGGTGAAACTACCAGGTTAGCAGATGTAGTAGTACCTGCTACGAGGCCCGGGCCTCCTAAGGATGTCTGCTACCCCGGTAGTTCCCACCCCTGACTGTAATAGAAAGTGTATCCATTTAAAGGGAATCTATCACCATTATATTTATGGTTCAAAATCGGCTTCCAAATTTGCTTCAATAAACACCTGATTAGAGCCGTATTATGAAGAGTATTTTGACAAATCTTATCCCCATTGTTTCCTATAGACATTTACGATCGAAAAACGCCTCAAGAATTGACATCACTTATTTTTACGGCTGCAATTGCATCCAAAAAACAGCTTGCAATTATGCTTGTGAAATACACTTAGTGTGAACAACAAGGCATATTTTACTTTATATTCAATGAAGGGAGATTTGAAGCTTGTCCGAGTCTGATTTTGGGCCATTTGCCAGCGTTTTAAACACTCTAAAATACGGCCCAAAATTGCAGTGTGAACATACCCTTAGCAGTTTTACATTTCTGATTGTAGAAAATTTTATTTCCGGATATGATTATAGGTGCAGCCATCTTTCCTGAGCTGCTTTTAAGAGTATTTAGAGAGTTGCTCTACGGCAAAGTAATGAACATTGCATTCTGTGTACAGGAGAAGACCCATTGACCTCTATAGGAGAGTCTTCTAGGCATGCCCTGTTTGGGTATGTTCACACAGCGGATTACAACGCCATATCAGCATAGTGTTCTCACTTGTAATCCGCTTGTAAGCATGAAACTCAGATGAGGAAACAATGCTGATTTAAATAGGGTTTAATCAGTGTTGGACTGGGGTGCCTAGGGCCCACAGGTGGAGTTGACTCTAGGGGCCTACCAGTTGAGATTTTATGGGCCCACGGGTGCAGTTTATTTTAGGGGCCCACCGTACAGCTACTGTAAATGACTATACCTGCCTCCTATACTCTGCCTCTTCCTTTTTGCTTCTCTTTCTATGCTTTTTTGCCTCTTCTGAGAATGTATATGGAGTTAAAAAACAATTCCAGGTCTGTCATGCTCAAGGGCCCACCGGGGGTTTCCCCTATTCCCCTGTGGGCCAGTCCGAGCCTGGGTTTAATGTGAGTCAGTTTACCATCGGATTGGACGCTGATTCTAAATTAGGTGCAGCTCTGAATCCGTCCTTAGAATTAGCGTCCATGTAAACTTAACCTTAAAGGGGTTGTCTCACTACAAGGATTGCTTTTTATGTTAAAGATCTTGCAAAAACAAGTCACTTTGCAATATATGTCCATTAACAGTGTCCTACCGATTCTGAAATATCCCCTCTTGTATAGACAGCATCAGCTCCTCAGGTCACTATAGCTACAGACCTGGCTCCGACTGCAGCCTAGTGGAAGCCACTAAAAACGCCCCTGAATTCACAGTGACACCAACAAAACCGGACTGAGGTGAGATGAATCAGTGTAGTGAGACAACCCTTTAAGGCTATGTTCACACGGCTTATTTTGGGACGGATTTCATTCCGTATTTCGGGCCGTACTGCGTGAAATACGGCTGAAATCCGTCTGTCATTACGGTAATCCACAGTTCTCATAGAGAACTATGGATTTCGTCTCCTCTCCCCGCTCGCCGTATTTCGCGAGCGGGGAGAAAGTGACATGTCAATTATTCACAGCGGGATACGCGCCGTGGATAATGAATGTCTATGGAGCTGGCGAGCTGCCGCCCCCCCGCCCCCTCAATTACGCCATGGATAAGCCGTGTGAACTGTGAAGCAGTCAGAGTGCAAGGAGGGGGAGAGGATAAGCTATTGTGAATGGTGGACCCTGTGTTATCTATACACATTGGTGTCACCTTTCAGTATAACCTTGACTGTACTGATAATGAGGAGTCTACTAAAAAAAAATTCTCTACAGAACAGAAAGTGTAAGACTCTTATTAGGTCTAGTGGTCAAAGTGAAACCTGTAGACTTTCAGGATTTTCTAAAAAAAAAAGTGATACGAAAGATTAAAAAAAAGTAACCAAAGATTCTTAAAAAATGTGTTTAAGAAAAAAATAATGAGTTGTACATTAGGTAATTTTTTACATATACTCTTTAAGGGCAACAACTGCAATCTAAATATATAAATATCCATCCACTGCAGCGCTTGGGGTAGGACACAAGACATAGTGGAGTGAGTTCGGATGAGATGTCTTTCTTCCCCCCTCACCATGGTTGGTCTCGCCTACATTACGTTGTGTATTCCTGTTCAGTATTGCCATTGAGTGTGAGGAGCCGCTCTCCACTACACTGGTGAGTGTGTGGCATCATTCTCCCTTTACCTCACGACTGGTGGCTACAGGTCACGGTATCCTCTACAGTATAAACATTTAGGTGTCCAGCCCTTTAATTTCAGATTGATACAGTATGAAATTGAAATTATACAGATATGTCCCATGTGGCCCCTAAGACAAGTCTTAGAAGTCATCCTGTCTCTGTTTACTCAATGTCTTGGCTCACACACATATAGAAACATACAAATGAATGTTTTATATTATATTTCCATACTTCTGCTCACTAACTCTTAATTAACTGGGTATTTTTCTTAATGTATATACATTATCATAAAATATTTAGGTCCGGTATAGAACATTGATATTTCCTAATTTCCTGCATCAGGTCACACTGCTTATCCTTAAAGGGGTATACTCAACACAATAATCAGCTTTAAATATGTAGGCAAAGGCAAATAAAGACTATTACTAAATACATTGCTGTTCTGATTTTGGTTCCTTTCAGAGCAGTTCTTACCTCCTGCTTTTTCTCCCAGGGAGAAGCCGGGCTGAGGAGCCTAGGAGGGACAGCTCGGCTTCTAATCAGGTCAGAGGGTGTGTCGCACTGGCCACTAGGAGGACCCCAGAGGTCGCACCAATTGGCTGCTGGGGTAGGATCCGGGGCGCCTCATTTAAACCTGCTCAGTACTCTCAGTATTCGCCTGAGAAAGGTTATCACTTGCGCATCCCCAGTTTTCCTCTTTTGCTTGTTTACTCCAAATTTCCAGACCCCGGCTTGCTCCTTGAATACGTTTCTGACTTCTTATTCTGTACTTCGTTACCATCTGTGTTTGACCCTTGGCTTGGCTCCCGTTATTCTTCCGGTTTCTGATTCTTGGCTTTAACGTTCGTGCACTGTGACCGACCCGGACTGTTTGACTCTCCGTTTCCCTGACGGCCCCGCACGTAGTAGCATAGGGCTTGTCGTCCAGTTGGGGTCTGCCACCTAGGGCAGCACACCTAGTAGGCAGGGACAGTGGGCTGGGTGGTAGTCAGGGTCTACTGCACCTCCTCTGACGTGACAGTAGCCTTCTGCTACACTCTTCTGTTAGCAATGTCTTTCTAACAGGCTCAGCTAGGAAATGCAAAGCTGATATGCTAATCACTGCTGTAGAACCACCCACAGCCACAGATGTTGTCCTTGGTCAGATGGAGACTCGGGACTCCAGTAATGCAAGGCAGCAATGCTAAGTAGCAAACAACCATGCTATTCAGTATCTTCATGTGTTCTCCAGGCAGGTGAAGCTTCATGGAAGTTTTTAAGACGATCTAAAGGGGACATTGGGTTTTGTGACTCCCAGTGCCACAGCTGCGCTAGAAACTGAGCTGTACTTCACAGCCCTGTTCCCAGCGCAGCTCCTGCAAGTGCCGGGAAGTGGAAACTCTTGATTGCTGCGGATAATCAAAGGGCTTTTCTCTGCTCTGTCAGGTGATCGGAACTCCCGGTGACCCGACAGAGCCCGGAGAACGTCTCCACAGTCAGCCCTGGGGACCTAGAGTAGCCCTACGACTGTCTAACAGGCCAACGATCAGGGTATGCTGCCCTGATCACTGCCTGTGTCAAACTGACACAGATTATAATGTATTAGCATATATAATTATGCTAATACATTACTAAGTGTAAAAAAAAAAGTAAAACAGTTATCCCTTCATGGGATGTAAAAAACATAAAAAAATTAAAAAGTGTAGAAAAAATAAATAAATATTTAATAAAAAATAATTCTGCATACATTACACACAAAAAAAAAAACCTACACATATCAGTTATCCACAGTACCGTAATAACCTGTAGAATTAATCTAACAAGTTATTAAAGGGGTTTTATCACAAAGTGAGTTCCTTACCTCTTATCTGCTCAGGAGAGAATATAAACAAAGCATACTGAGTCATAAACGGCTGCAGGGGTGAGAGGGAGGGGGGTGAGCAGAGAGCGTGGAAGAAGGGAGCGTCTGCTATGTTTATTCAAATAATTGCATTACAACCAGTGGATTCTGAAAAAACAACAGACAACCTCATACACTGCACTTTCTCCCCAGCCCCTTGCAAGCTGCTTCATGTTCCCTGTCATCAGATAAGAAGTGCAAACACACAAGCTTGGCCAGATCAGCTCCTGTCAGTGTCCTGGTCATGTCTAATGTAAACTTTCAGGAAACTAAGGGGGACTGAGCAATGCTGTAGCTCTCACAGGCTTTACTTTTTGTAATCACATATATTTAGAAAAGTGATTAAATACCCATTTTGGAGGATCCCATGTCAATATTACATCATGGCAAAACCCCTTTAAGTGTGAAATGTGAATGATGCAAAAAAATGAAAAGAAATTGAAAAAAAAAATGCTGCAATAATTTATAAGTGAACTTAAACTATTACCCCAAAAAGTACAACTTCTCCCGAATAAAACAACGCCTCTTACAACTGCGTCATTGAAAAAATAAAAAAGTTACAACTATTGAAATGCAAAGAGGCAAAAACTAAAAAAATGTGCTGGTCATTAAGTACTTTTCAGGTGTTCGGTTTAAGGGGTTAAAGATTTCTTCTGCTTTTTATTCACAAATTCAGCATCAAATAACATAAACCTAAAACAACATGGACAAATCCTTTAAAAGGGTTGTCTCACTACATTGATTCATTTTACATCAGTCCGGTTTTCGTGGTTTCATTTTGAATTCAGGGGTGTGGTTACTGGCTTCTACTTAGCTGCAGTAGAAGCCTGGTCTGTAGCTATAGCAACCTGAGAAGCTGATGCAGCCCATATAAGAGGGGATATCTCAGAATAGGTAGGACACTGTTAAAGGACATATGTTGCAAAGTAACTTGTTTTTGCAAGATCTTTAACATAAAAAGCAATCCTTGTAGTGAGATAACTCCTTTAAAGGGGTTTTGCCACAATGTAATGTTGACGTGGGATGCTCCAAAATGGGTATTTAATCACTTTTCTAAATATATGTGATTACAAAAATTGCAGTCTGAGAGAGCTACAGGCTGCCTTACCTGCCCTTAGTTACTTAAAAGCTTGCATTAGATACAACCTGACAAGAGCTGCTGGCCGGGCTTGCGCAGAGAACACTTCTTATCTGATGAAAGGGAGCTGCAGAAGCTTTCAAGGCACCGGGTAGAAATATGTTGTGTTTTATATACAGAATCCACTAGTTGTAGTGTGATTATCTGAGTAGATCCCTGCTTTATCTGATGACAGGGAACATGAAGGAGCTTTGAAGAGGCTGAAGGAGCTTTCAAGCTGCTGTGGAGAAAGGTGTTGTCTTTTGTATACAGAATCCACTAGTTGTAGTGTGATTATTTGAGTGAACATTTCACACGATCCCTTATGCAGGGCTCTGTACTCTGGCTGTGTCTCTCTCTCTCTCAGCTCAGTGTGGCTTGTTTACATTTGCTTCTTAGCAGACCTGGCAAAACCCCTTTAAGCATATATTCATACATGTGAATAGCAGCAAGAATGTATATATCAGACCTAAAGCCTAAACATGATGTAAACACAGCCTAAATATTTGTATTTCTTGTAAACTACTACATTTTATACTCATTGTAGTTTACATGTTTACATGATGTGTTGATACATGATATCATTTCGGAAATGTAGTGCCTGCTATAGTCATGTGGTCGTCAGTGTGTGTATACCCCACAGCTACAATGCTACAGATAATTAGTATTAGATGGTCATTCATTCTTTCCTTCTGTAACACATCATAATTGACACAATACAAGCAGCATCAGCAGCATCTCACTGTTTGTCTGGATAAAACTGCTGGCTTCAGCATATCAGCTGGCTTTCCTTGGGTTGTCCTAAGCACGGGATACATTATCTAGGTTACTGACATCACAGGTTCCAGTGAACAGATTGGTTGTCCTTTAGGAAGATGGAAATACACATCAGGAAGACAGCATGATGGCAGGAGATAGAGCAGGAAGAAGAGCTAGCTGTGGATAACACAGGGGATGAATTGTTCTAATATCCTGATACAAAGAAGCCGGGGATATTGTATCCAACATGCTTGGTGGGATTAAGGGCTTTTTATTAACAAGTTCTGCAAAACTGCTGCTGGAATAGTAGGTCACAGGGAGCTCCTGTAACATGTCTTGGCGTAAAGAAGTTGGTACCCGGAAGGTTACCTCAATTAACCTGGTTACTGGATTTTATCAGTATCTCCGAGGTAAGTGTACTGTATTGTTACTATGGACTGGATATTTTGTGCATTATATTGTCGCTGCTTCTCTGGGTGATGTGAATTTAGCAAAAAAAAAAAAAAAAAAAGAAAGATTCCAGACCGGGTAGGTAAAGTTTTATTTTTGGTTATATGTGATTTTAAATTGTTTATCTTCCCTTCGGAGAGGCCTTTAGTGTTAGATCCATGAAAGTCCAATCACCTTCTTCCCCCTCCCTACCACACATACTGTTCAGCTGTGTGACAAGGTTTCGGTACATACCACTTTATTGTTTGCATGTACTCATACAAGCCCACACCATCCTTTCTGTAGCGGCAGGCATCCTCAAACTGCGGCCCTCCAGCTGTTGGGAAACTACAACTCCCGTCATTCCCACTGTTATAGATGATATAGATGCATGATGGGAGTTGTAGTTTCCCAACATGTAGGCACTGTGCAGCTGTGTCTGATTCAGTTTTTGTTATCTCTATTAGGCCAGGCTTCTATGGTGCAGCAGCCAGATGTGGACGAAGCCTTGATTGCCAATGCCCATACAGGTTTGCAAGCGACCATCACTGTTTTTTGGAAACTCGTACATGGTTCCATCCACATTTGGCTGCCGCAGTATGAGGGTCCAGTGTCGTGATTTTAAATTAACAGTGATACACTATCAACTAAACATGTATATGGTAACCATATAATTAAGGGTATGTTCACACGGCGTGTTGGATCCGTTTTTGGATCTGTTTATAGATGCCTGTTTGGATCCGTGCTTTGGACCCTAAATAGACCCAAACATGCATCTAACAATGTGGAGGGTGTTTTACATTGGTTTCCACTCGTTCAGACGAGTGATCGCCGATGCGTGTTTACTTGCGTCTTTCGGATCCGTTCCAAGAATTGACATGTCAATTCTTGAACCGAAAGACGCAGCCCTATTTTAAACTATAGGGTGCATTCCTGCTGCAGCCAAAATGCATCCAAACATTTTGGATGCGATTTACACAGCGCTTTTGGATGCGTTTTTCAGATCCAAAATGGATCAAAAAATGGATTCAACATGCCGTGTGAACATACCCTAAGTATAAAATAATATATTATAATTTACACAAGCAATGTAGTATAAAATATAGTATGTTCTGTCAGGCCCACTATAAGGCCTAGCCACTAATAGGATCTGTAATATGCAAGCTTGCATATAATATTACAAAATAGCAATCACATGTATAAATCAATCTATAAAACAATACCCATATATTGGTAATATACAATCTACTGTACTGTGTAAATAAGCATGTCAATGAACCTAAAATATCAATGCTCAAGACCTGAGAACTGTATTCACTACCAGGTAGATGTGATACCCTGTTTCCCCGAAAATAAGACAGTGTATTATATTAATTTTTGCTCCTAGACGAGCTAAGACTTCTTTTTAGGGGATGTCTTATTTTTCTATGAACAAGAATTCACATTGATTATTGAACAGAAAATCAACATTTATTAATGTTCTGCAGTGATTTCATCACAAACATCAGCATAAGCAGCCAAACTCTGAATTGCATAAAAAAATGCACCATGTCTTATTTTCGGGGGTGTCTTATTTTTAGGGAAACAGGGTAGAAGACAGACCAGTTAGTTAGAGGATGGGTAAGTAGAATACATCACCATATGAAAAAGCTACAGTCTATTTTCTTAAAAGTCATCCATTATGGTGCACTGTACACAATGGAGACTGTTTATAGAGAGACTGTGTGCTGAAGCCAGCAGAAAAATCAATATTGGCTTCTGGGGATGTCAGGATGAGATAAATCATTGAGCAAAAGGTTATTGGAACACTTCCGCTGTCGTTCTGTTTGTGTTGCTTTCTATATGTCTTTTACTATTGTACTCTTTATCTCGCATTGTTTTTTCAAGTACTTCTGGAGATTAGACAAGCGTGATCTGGAGTGCTAAAATAATGTTCTGCATGGATCATTATGAAGAAAGCACTATATTTCACATATATAGCAACAAGCCTGCACTGTGGGTAGAAATAGTTGTGTGCATTAGATATACAGATTTTCCCAATTTTTTAATACCTGGGTCAATATGTTCTATAAGTTAGCATAGTTATTTACATCAATTGATACTGATGTTTAGAAGCATAGATATTTATACTGATCAACTGCTACTGCTGCAACTACTTATCAACAAACTTCATATATGAACAGTGCAAACAAATGGAATAAACTTTGTAATACGTGTTATTAGAGATATATTAGGTTTTACCTGACAAAGTACAGGAAGCGCCTGCGTGAAATGTGTTGTCCCAGTATCCTTAAAGGGGTTTTGCCACTTTGAAAAATCGCTTTAGGCGCTGGCTCATAGCTTACTACAAGCCAGCCTTAGAGAATGGGGAAATGACCGCGCTTCTGCAGCTCTTCCCCACTCATTTGTAGCGGAGATCCAAAGAAACCATAGCTGGATCACTGGGCTACATTCAGAACTTCCAAAGAAATGAACGGGAGAACTCCGCATGCTCAGTCATCTCCCTGTTCTCTGAGGGCGGTTTTATTGTTCTATGAGCTGTCTAAAGAAAGGTTGTTGCAAAGTGGCAAAACCCTTTTAATAAAAGGCTGTTTCGAACACTTTAAAATCCAGGAGTTTTTACAGTCAAGGTACAGCGGTAGAGCGTCCATTGGGTAGAGTGGTTATCATGATCTTACAGATTTTAGTGTTTCTTCTCCTGCTTATTCTATCCATTCCACTCACTTAAACTTATCATTCACGTGAAAAACTACTAATATCTGTCTGGAGACAGATGGGTTTGCAACAGTATCAGATTACCGCTGCCCATAGAAGTTTATGGGGAGTAGAGGGGCCAGAAAGGATGCAGAGATGCACATATGCAGGGAGAACATGTTCATTTTTCTGTCGTATTCCACATGGAAATTTAGTATTGAGGTCAATGGGGATGGCTAAAATCCTTGTGTAAAATGTGTTATCTCATCCCAGTGCTTGATTGATAAGTTATATTGCTCCTGCTTGCAAATGTGTGCCATAGAGTTATAAGGGAGCAATATATCTTATATGTATTTGTGTGTGAAGTGTATGGAAGACATATAGGAGACATCATAGCAGATTGTCTCCACCCACTAGTTCATGAACAACTGAAAAGAGCTGGAGCCTGCAGAAAACTGATTTAGAATGCCACATACAGGTTATATAATGACAGAAAATAGCGCTCTTTCTTGAGTACACACATGATAATTCAACCTGAAAAGTTATCTGATAGTATAGTACAAGCATGTTTCAGAATGTTTAAAATGTGTGGATTTTTACATAATTTTACTCTGACCACAGAGTTTGCTTGCATCATTTAGTTCGGGAAGAGAGGGAACTATGGCATACTCTCTAGACCAGCGGCAAAACCTTTTTTCCACTAGGGAACGGTTTTATGGAAGACAATTGTTCCACGGCCCAGAGGGGACAGGGTTATTGGGGGTGTGGTTATCGGGGACATGATTATAGAGGGGGTTGGAGGTTTGGAATCACACACACACACAAAAAAACATAATAAAGTGTATACTGTGTCATTAAGGGGTATAGTATGGGGTAACAAGTATTTTAAAATTGCAGACTGATTGTCAGCTCTGTTGGTCAGTATTCTATTTATAATGCGGACCCACAGAGCTGACAATCAGTCTGGGGTAATATTGATCAGCTCTGTGGGTCAGCATTATACATGTATATAATACACATATTTAATCAGCTTTGTCATTATAGATATGCCACCTGCAATCATTACAGATATAGGTCCCCTGCCTTCATTATAGATATAGGCCCCCTGTAGTAATTAATAGATATAGAGGCCCCCATAGTAATTAATAGATACATATGCCCCTGTAGTAATTAATATATATGCCCCTGTAGTAATAGATATATATGGCCCCTGTAGTAATAATATATATATATATATATATATATATATATATATATAATATATATATAATATTATATATATATATATAATATATATAGTTGGTAGTAATTAATAGAGATATATGCCCCTGTAGTAAGAGATATATATGCCTCCGTAGTAATTAATAGATATATATGGCCCCTGTAGTAATTGATATATATATATATATATATATATATATATATATATATATATATAAATATATATGTGTGTGTATGTATATATATATATATGCCCCTGTTGTAACAGAAGTATATGCCCCCTGTAGTAATTAATACATATATATGGCCCTTTTAGTCTCACATATATATGGCCCCTGTGGTAATAGATATATATGACCCTGTAATAATTAATAGATATATATGGCCCCGTAGTAAATAATATATATATATGGCACCTGTAGTAATAGATATATATAGCCCTTTAGTAATTAATAGATATATATATATATATATATATATATATATATATATATATATATATATAGCCCTTGTAGTAACTGATATATATGACCCTGTAGTAAATAATACATATATATATGGTCTGGTAAAAAAAAAAAAAAAAAAAAGTTACTCACCTTTCCCGATCCCTGCAGAGCTGCTGCCTCCAGGATCCGGTGTCTGTCGAGATCCCGCAGCGCAGGGGGTGTGACATCATTGTTGCATCACTCCCCCCTGCGTCGCTGATGGTTACTGTAGACACGGCGCTCAGCCATAGACTGGTAGAGGATGCGCTACGGCTCGATGCTGGTCCGTGGCCTGGCGATTGGGTACCCCTGCTCTAGATAATGGTCTGATGGTAAACCTTAGGTCTAGGCATTTATGTGATCTTTCACACATACCATCTACCTAAACATTGTTGCAGACCAAGTACACCCATTCATAGCAATAATATTGGCAGTGGCCTCTTTTAGCAGGGTAATTCACTCACCTCAGAGATAGTTTTGGAATGTTTTGAGAATTCGGGCTGTTGACTTGACCACCAAAGTCCCCAGGTTTCTGTCTGATCTGTACTGGAGAACCAAGTCTGATCCATAAAGCTCCCATTTTGCAACGTACAGGACTGCCATTATTATTTTCATCTTATATATCTTGTATATTTAGGTCATAACCCTATAATATACAACAAGGAAAAGGCTCAGCTGCAACTTTGTAAATGAAATGACAGACCTGGATCGTGGTCAGCAATTAGAACCTCAAAAAACTGGAAAAGGCAGCACTTCAAAAATCAAAGAAAATGTATTCACCCAACAGCAGTGACGTTTCGGTCCTCAACAGAACCTTTCTCAAGCACCTTGTGAAAGGTTCTGTTGAGGACTGAAATGTCGCTGCTGTCGGGTGAATACATTTACTTTGATTTTTGGAGTGCTGCCTTTTCCAATTTTTTGAGGTTCTAATAACCCCATAATATAGCCACCTCTCTACTTGCTGCAGCCACCAGAAGGAGAGTAATGCGACCTAATTTTTCAGACAGGTGTGGGCCCGAGAGGTGGGACCTGCCTCTATCAGACATTCATATCCTGCTGATATGCAACAAATGTCTGATAGATGCACAACCCACCTCTCGGACTCACATCTGTCGCAAAGATGGGGGTCTCCTTACTCCCCTTCTAGCGGCTGCAAGAAGCGGAGAGGTGGCTACATTAGGGTAAGTTTACATGGCACAGGCCAAATACCGATCGGAAAATCCCAACCAGTATATAGCCTTTTTTTGGCACGCAGAGGGACAGCTTTTGTCCAAGGTTTGCAGACGGAAGAATTAACATGTTCTAAGTTTTGCATGTTCAAAGATTGTGCATGTTCAATGTTTTGCGGCCGGACCGTGGGCGGAAAAACCGCCGGATGGAAAACCCGTGCAGTGGGGACCATTGTGCTCTTTTTCGGCCATTTTTTCAGGCGGTCTGAAAAACCGCCCGACGTAAAACCCGTGCAGTTGGGACATGCCCTTACAGTGTTATGCCGTAAATATACCAGATGAAAAAACCTGTTTAAAAGACCTGCTGCTAATATCTTAGGGCAGGATACCAAAGGGCACTTTTAGGGGTCTCATGGAGTCTATACCTCAACAGGTCAGAGCTGTTTTGGTGGCAGGAGGAGCACACTGGTGAATTTAAGTTATGGCTCATATATGTGAAATGCATAATGTTTTATAGGTGATTATGTGGAACAGGGACAATTAGGAGCATGATTATAGGAGATTCAAGTTTTCCGGATTCTAACAAATCACCCTTTATAGATAGATTTCTTATAAACATGAATCCACCAAATACAGTATTTTCTGATCAGTGTTATCAGTATTAAGCTCCCTTTATAGATAGATTTCTTATAAACATGAATCAACCAAATACAGTATTTTCTGATCAGTGTTATCAGTATTAAGCTCCCTTTATAGATAGATTTCTTATAAACATGAATCCACCAAATACAGTATTTTCTGATCAGTGTTATCAGTATTAAGCTCCCTTTACTTTTGGTCATTTTGTTGCTTTACTGATTTTTTTGTAAATTGGATAATACTCATTAATCAGAATACAGAAGCAAGAATAATATAAAACATACAAATATGTCACGTATGATAAAAGTAATACAATATATATGCCATATATGTAATATACGGTAATACAAAAGTGTGATCTTCTGCATCTAAGTATTGTGTGGTCACTGACTCACTGGGGCACCTTTATGACAAAGTGGTCTTCACAGTACTCCAATCTCCAGGTGGATAACTGCTGGGGCAAGTGCTAGATACTATATACAACTATGACAAATAACTGAAAAATTATACTGATGCATGACCCCCAGTGTTTCTGGTTTGATCCATGTGTGACTCTGTTGCTCCGATGACAATGCTAAAGTAAAAAACACATAAGGGTGCGTTCCCACGGCAAGTGTCAAATACCGGTCGGTTTATGTGACCGGTATTTGTCCTGTTTTGCGGCCGTCCCCACGCCGCGTGGGGGGGGAAGGGGCGTCTTTTCTCCGTGATGAGCGGAGAAAAACCCTCCCCCTTCACATTGAGAAGCACATATTCCGCCCGGAAACCGGACTGAAGAATGTGCTTACACAATGTATTGCGGCCGGACCGCGGGCGGCAAAACCATCGGGTGGAGAACCGGTGCAGTGGGGACTGCTGCACAGGTTTTCCATAGAGCCCCGTTCTGTTCATTTTCAGACGGTTTTTCAGGCGGTCTGCAAAACCGCAAACTGCCTGAAAAACCAGCCGAAATCCCATACAGTGGGGACATGCCCTAAGAAATATTCATGATAAGGTTTAAATTGAAAACATGGATCAATTATTTAGGAAGTCGTTTGCTTGTAGGAGTCATTCATGTTTTATAAGGACAATGCTCCAGTGCAGAAATGAAGATTTTGTGTAAAGAAGGTTGTAGACTTTCATTTTTGTCTACATCTGTGATTTATGCTCCGGAGAACATGCTAGTGTGAAAACTGACCTCAAGTCTTACCTAAAAATATGTATAAAATATGTGTTAAAGGGGATTTGTGAGAGTAAAAATGAGCTGATTATAGGAAATTAAATCAGTGGTTTTAGAAGCCACGTCTTGTACAGTACATACCAACATGACCACTGTGGACTGTAATAGCTACATTGGTAACAGTACGTCATGCTAGGCTTGTGCTAGGCAAATAGAGGTTGTTTGGGAGGCGAAGGATCATGGGACCATGTTTATACCATAGGCAGCTGTTAGAAATTTTTATGAAACCAGCAAACCCCTTTGGGATAGTTTCACACACAGCAGTTTCTGGGCCAAACAAGAAATGGACTAAAAGAAATGGTAAATATACACAAAGGACATATAGTACGAATGCACAGAGCGGTCGTAGTGCAACTGTGATGTGACCGAGAACCACTGCATCATATTGCACCAGTGATATTCAGTTAGCTCAGCGGCCACATGAATTTGCAGGTAAACAATGCAAAACGGCATGTCCAATAACAATTGGTGTTCATCAGTACAGTTATGTCCAAACTGCGTTAAGAGGATCTGGAGCAGCCTAGATATAGTCAACAACCAAAGCTAACTGCCAAAACTGGAAATAGCTCCGATTCAGGCTGCTTTGGCCGTCTAGTCATGTATAAGATTAAAATGGGGGGCCACCGTCTGTTGTGGCCTCCTATGGGGTCCTGTTAGGTTGCCTGGCAGCCAGAGGCCTCATGAAGGCCTCCTTAACTGCCATGTTAGTACACCTATTACACCCTGTGATGGGGAGGATGTAATAGGAAAACAATGAAGAACCTATTTACAGCATTACATCAGTGATCACATATTAATATTATTTTAAAGTATTACAAGTTCAAAATACCCTATTTTGCCATTTTACAAATAAAAGGAGCCCTCACTCAGGTCCATAGATTGAAAAACAAAAAAAAATTGGTTGCAGAAAATTGTGCTGCAGCACAAATTTAAAAAATGGAAAGTTGTTATTTTTGTAAAAGTACTAAAACATAATCAAAATTCTTCAAAGAATTGTACCAACCAGCAGAATAGAGATCATTACAGATGTATTATTTATACTGAAAAGCAAACTCCATATAGACAGAACCCCACAATTGCGTTTTGTTTTCACATTCTACCCCACACAGAATTTTTTTTCTACAGTACATTATATGGTATGGTAAATGGCACCAATTGAAAAGTACATTTTGTGACCCAATTAAGAAGTCCTCATATGCCTATTTAGAAAATTAAAAAGTTATGACTCTTGAAAGGAGAAAATGGAAACCAAAAATCTAAAAATATCTGCGTATCGAAGGGGTTAAGCTTATTGAAAACCACTGATGTGGCTGCCATAGTGGTTCTCGTCTACAGCACAGCTGCACTGTGGCCACACTGAGGCCACTTTCTGTAATCCTACACTTATGCTTCTCCATATTGTTGGATCTACATCTGGCTTTGGCTCAAAAAACTACATTAAAGGGAAGCTGTCACATAGATTATGCCCCCCTTGCTGAGGACAGCACAAGCTAGTGTCAGACCTGCTGTTCCCAGCACTGTGCCCCTTATTCTGTAAGATGCAGCAGTTTTAGAGCATTTACCGCTTAAATCTTATTCATGAGTAGGTGTTAGCCCCGCCCACCAAAGGCTAGCCACACCCACCGACAGTTATTCTCATGTTTCTAACTAGTCAAAGTAATATAATAGGTTTATCAGTTGAGGTGGACGGGGTTTAAAAAACTGACTCTTTGAATGACTCTTCTGGCTGAAAACTGCAGATTTCAGCATTAAATACACGAAAACTACAGCATCTTACAGAATAAGGGACACAGTGTTGGAAACAGCAGGTCTGACACTAGCTTGTGCTGTCCTCAGCAAGGGGGGCATAATCTGTGTGATAGGTTCTCTTTAAAAATTGCAATGGCCTTTTTCCAAAAAACACTATGGGCGACATGTAGGAACCTGGCGATGACTGGACAACTCTACCTCTCTTTTTAACAGTGTACGATCCTACAGTATGCATGAAAGTCGCTCACAGCACTTTATAAATGTGTCCCATTCTACAATAGTTGTGCGCCAAACTTTGGCCCATTTTGCATCGTACAGTTCCGTCCCTGCATCATTGGTGCATTCAAAAGTGTCATGTCTGGGGTACAATGTGCCAGGTTTTGGCATACGATGGTTCATACATTCATACAAGGTTACGACAGTTTGGCTCAATGAATGGTAAAAAACATGGTGCAGCCCGTTCTTACATGTCGCTCTATGTCAAACTACCCTAATGTGTTGTTATTAGAGACATTACCAATTATTAGAAATATTAGACCTAAGGAGGCATCACCACTAATCATTTGGTTGTAGGCTATGTTCATACTGCGTGTTGGATCCGTTTTGGATCTAAAAAACGCATCCAAAAGTGCTGCATAAATCGATCCAAAACGCATCCAACATGCAGGAGCGTGTTTAGATGCGTTTTTGCTGCAGCAGGATTGCACCCTATAGTTTTAAATAGGGCTGCCTGACAATTCTTTGAACGGATCCAAAAGACGCATCACAAAGACACAAGTAAACACACATCGGCGATCACTTGTCTGAACACAGATGCGTGTTTTACATTGAAAGAAATGTAAAACACATTGCATATTGACAGATGCGTGTTTAAGTCCGTTTAGGGTCCGAAACATGGATCCAAACACGCATCTAAAATCAAATCCATAATCGTATCCAACACGCTGTGTGAACATATCCATAGATACTGCAGTGCTCAAGCCCAAGTGAATCGAACACTACTCTAAGGGCGCATCCCCACGGCATAGGACAAATACCGGCCGGTTTGCCGGCCGGTATTTGTCCTGTTTTGCGCACGGCCGCAGGGGAGACGGCTTTTCTCCGCGATGAGCAGAGAACAGCCCTCCCCCCTCCCATTGAGAAGCACAGATTCCGTCCAGAAACCGAACGGAAGAATGTGCTTGCTCAATGTTTTGCCGCCGGTGGCAAAACCGCCCGACGGAAAACCCGTGCAGTGGGGACTGCTGCACGGGTTTTCCATAGAGCACCATTGTGCTAATTTTCGGCCTATTTTTCAGGCGATTTGAAAAACCGCAAACCGGCCGAAAACCCGTGCAGTGGGGACATGCCCTAATACTTAGCAAAGTCATTACGAAAAGTATGGCATGGATTGGTACGAGCAAGAGCACATATGAACAAAGAAGAGGCTGAGCACCTGGACGCGAGTGCCAAAGTTGCTTCATACAGCTGATTGGCAGACTAAGGGCCACATGTATGAAAACTGTCTAGGTCTAAAACTCACTTTGTTCCCCATAGCAACCAATCAGAGCGTCCCTTTCATTTCATATAGTGCTCTGGAAAAATGAGAGGGGCGCTCTGATTAATTGCTATTGGCAACAAAGCGAGTTTTAGACCTAGACAGTTTTCATACATGTGGCCCTAAGAGTCGGACCTTAAAGACCTTAAAGATCTCAAGTGAAAAAATGCCAGAAACTACAGTAGAAAGTATATGAGAAACAAAAAAGAAAAATCAGCAGAGTCATATTATGAGATGGTTCAGATCTTAATATTATCCAGATGCCCTATTCAGCCATGAGCTTGTTTTGTATTTTGTGGTGGATAACATCAAGTTTATTGTCAGATGTAAAACAGCATTTGGTTGTGTTTTACTTTTGTTTTTTTTGGCTTTAGTGTTGCAAAACAATCTCTGTTTGCAGTTTGTAGTAAATATGAGAATATCTTTACGCACATTGGTTTGGTTTGTGTTCAGTTGTTTTTATGTCTGAAGTGTATCCTGCTTCAGCCTCAAGGTCTTAGTGCGTCGTTGGCCTATTATTATGCTGTTTTATGGCAATTTTTAAAATCTCCTCATATATTTATATAGTCCTAACTTTTACATTGACTCAATAATACCATTAATCATATTTTTCTCTTCTCTGTCTTTTATAGATGAGCAAGAAGCAGTTCAAAAGCGAACATTTACTAAGTGGATCAACTCACATTTGGCCAAGGCAGGTTATGATGTACAGTTACATTGTTTTATTGTTTTAAAGACTCAAATGTTTTCTCCTCTGGTTGTACCAGGCAAGGCATGGTGATGCCGGGGTCTTACCAGTACACAAATACTACCAAAAAGGACCAAATATCACAGTCTCCCCCTCCCAGTCCTCAAACAGGCTGCATAGTATCCAAATATTACCATATCCCTCTTCCCAATCCTCCAAATCTCCCTTACTGACAGCAACATTGCCCCCCTTACCACCTAAACTTGTAAAGGCAGCTACATTCTCCTTTTCTAACCCTTGCGTCCCCTCCCACATTGGCAGTAGCAGTGTCTTCTTCCTATTCCATACTATTGAAAGCATTATTGTCCTCTTAACCACCTCACCTCCTAATGGCAGCCTCTTCTTCCCTCTCCCCCATAAAATACAGCATTTGCTGCACCTCTCCCCCACTAGCAACAGCATCAGCATTGTACCAACCACTGCCCCTTTGGAAGCAGCATTCCGTTTCCACCTTTACCCCTCTGGCAATAGTATTCTCCAGGGTGATGCCTAAGGCTGCATCTGAACTGCACTGGTTTACTGTAGAGTCGGATTTTATGCGGATTCAGTATTTATAATTCACAAAAAATCCAACTGTAAATCATCCCCATATACCTCAATAGAAAATCCAAGCTGTAGTTTACACAGCTCGCATTTTCTGAGGTCAGATTTCAAATCCAAAATTTGATAAAAAAATGGCGGATTATAGTACTGTTCAATGTCGGCTGGCCGGAAACAGACTGCAAAATCCACGCAAAGTACCGCAGTAAAAGCGTAAAACGGTTGTAAAATACTGGTCAGATTTTATAGCAGAATCCGATGGCATTTATATAGGCGTGTAGACGTAGCCTAAGGGTATGTTCACACAACGATTTTTGAAGTGTAAATTTATGCTTCAAAATCAGCTTCTAAATCAGCTTTTCCAATCTGCTTCAAAAACACCTGATTATAGTTGTATTTTGAAGCGTATTCTGAAAAATCCTATCCCCATTGTTTCCTTTGGGGATTTTCCAAATGAAAAAATGCCTCGGGAATTGACTCATTTATTTTTAGGGCGTACTTGCTCCAAAAAACCTGGCAATTAACTTGTGTAATACGCTTCAGTGAAACAAAAAAGCGCATTTTACATATTTAAAATTTTAAGGGAAGATTTGAAGCTTGTCTGGGGCCAGTTTTGGGCTGTTTTTCCATACGTTAAACGTGCAAAAATAATGGTCCAAAAAACACTGTGTGAGCATACCCTAACACTTTAGGGGAATTTTTTATATATCTCACTATTCTTCTAGCTTCTTCATACCTTGGCATCAAATTTTGTGTTCAGTTTTCATGCTATGTCTAATTAGTTATTATTTTACAATTTCTAACTGTGCATGTATTAATTATAACACTGTCAGATACTTTGTATGCAAGAACAATAAACTGCCGTAGTTTCATTATGTTTTGTGGTTACAATTAACAATTTGTGTCACTATGCCCAAAATTTGGGACAAAACCTGCTTTTTCCCCCTTTCACTCCCTTTTTGGGGTTTCCCACCGCTTTTCCCAAAAGCTTTTTAGCTCCGCCCTTCCGGGTTTTGGGGCTGTTGGAGTACTAAGCACTGACTGCTTTCATTTTGCTATTTCTAGCTGTGCCTGTTAAAGGGGTTTTGCCACGATCTCATCTCATACCTCCTGCATCCAGCTCTTTACTCTGTTTCCCAAAGGGGGGGTGTGATTTGTTTGAATTGCATATCATTGACCCACAGGATGCATAAACCCGCCTTTCCTCCTTAGCAAAGAAAGGTCTGTTTATGTAAAAAAATTGTGAGTAGCTGAGAGGTAAAGCTCTTGCCTCCAGGCACAAGGGTCCTCGGTTCAAATCTCTGCAGGAACCAAACCTGTGGATTTTGTTTTATCTCTTTATCAATGCACATAACTCATTGAGGGTTCTTTTTTATTTATTTGCACTGTTTACAATTCAAGGGGTACAAGGGCGAGAGCAGAAGACACACCTGGGGTTTGAACACCAGTAGCTCCTGAGAGGAAAAGTGAACTGACATGTGCAACCAGGACTGAAGCTCTCAGCCCTGGTCTATCCCCTGGAGATGAACTGTAAACAATGGGGCACTAAAGGAGCACTAAAAAAAAAACGGTGCAAATTTGTAAAAATATGAAGGTGAAAATGTTTATTATTTAATTTGAAAGCTTCCCACGTCAATTTTACTTCATGGCAAAACCCCTTTAAATGGATATTGGTGTTCGGGAGGAGGGGGGAGTTAAAATAAAATGACACTGTTTTGAAATAAAATGATGCTGTCCAAGCAGGGTGTCTGACTGTAAATGTGAGCTAGAAGTCCTGTATTTGTCATGAGAGGAAGCTGCAAAGTCGACCAGAGTGGTTTTTCTACATTCACACTCATCTGTATATTTACATAGCAAGGTGTTAATCTGCAGACCTGACAGCACAGCACATGGCTTCTGATCTTTCTCTGTTAAAGGGGTTTTGCCACGATCTCATTTCATACCACCTACATCCAGCTCTTCAGCTCTGTTAGCTCAGAAGCGAGTGTGTGTGATTTGTTTGAATTGCAAATCATGTGTCCCTGCAGGATGACATCACCAGGCCTTTCCTCTCTTAGTCAAAGAAAGGTCTGTTTTCATATAGAGCTGTGAGTAGTTACAATGTGGCTCAGAAGTAAAACTTTTGCCTCCAGGCACAAGGGTCCTCAGTTCAAATCCCTGTAGGAACCAAACCTGTGTATTTTATTTCTCTTTATCAATGCACAGACCTCATTGAGGTTTCTTTTTTTATTTATTTCCACTGTTTTATTAATTGCTAAGGAGTACAGAGAACGGGAGTAGAATGACAGCACCTGGGTTTGAACACTCAGTAGCTGCCTGAGAGGAGAGGTGATGTCTGAGCATGTGCGGCTAGGACTGAGGAGCTCTCATCCCTGGTTGTATCCCCTGGAGACGAGCTGTAAACAATGGATCACTAAAGGAGCAGCTAAGACAAAAATGGTGCAAAATTTGTAATAATAATGAATGGTGAAAATGTTTATTATTTAATTTACATACTTCCCACATCAATTTTACTTCGTGGTAAAACCCCTTCAAGTAACTAATGGGTTAAAGTTTTTCTCAGTAAGAAAGGCCAGAGACTGAGAAGTAAGCTCCCATCCTGCTGATAAGACACAGGATGGAGTGAGGTCACCAGTCTTAGAACAGAGAGAGGTGGTCGGTAACCTAGGAAACCTGTTGTAAAGAAACCTGCTGAAAGCAGGAGATAAGAACTGCTCTAACTTTTTGCCTATGTTTTAAGATAAGCAGTGAGATGGGAATAGTTCTTAGTTGACCTTTTAACATAGTGAGGATTACATAAACTATTATGTATACGAATGTTTGTACCCAATCACTGTCTAATGTGAACATGCACAGAAGTCAAATGGCAAATGATGAAACAATTTCATATTTTACGCCACTTTACCGATAAGGTTAGATTTTAATAATCTTGTTTTTTAGAATGTGAATGCAATACTAGTTATTTTTATTTTTATACTGTTTACTTTTTTAAATGATACCTTTGAAGGGGGGAGGAAGTTCCATTTTTAATCTTTTTATATTTATTAAAACACTATTATACTTTTTCATTTGACTTGAACAGTTCATCATTTGTACAATATTGTGCAATATGTATTGCACCATATTGTTAAATTATTGCTCCCTTGTTACACTCTGCCTTTGTCTCTCTTATTAGCAGAGCTTGGAACCTTTATTGAGCCTCTTTGCTTCAATCGGGTGGCAGATGAAGCTTCTTCCCTCTCTTTAACCTCTCAAAAGTCTTAGTCTTATCTGAGGAGTTAAGTGACCGAGATCAGCATAATCTCCACTGTGTGTATAAGGCTATGTCTACATAGCATGGGATTCCGGCAGATTTTTGGCAGATTCAGTGTATTGAATTCACTGAAAATCCAACTGTACCCAGCGCTGTGTAGACCGCAATGAAAAATCTGCATATTACATTACATTGCTGTCTGATTCCCGTACATTGAATGTACAGGGCTGACAGCAAATCTGCACCAAAAACCGTGGTCAAGTAATGTTAAAATGCCGTCAGATATTGAACGACATTTTAACATTGCTGTGTAGGCACAGCCAAAAAGAGCCAGGACTTATGGAGCAGGCTCCCCTCCTGAGCCTGTGCCACATTGTCTTTGTGCATGTGACTAAGGAATTAAAATAATAGAAAAATAAATATATGATACTACTGTAACAACCTATTGAAAAAAATTACAATTATTTAAACTGGTGTGAAAAAAATATGTAGTTGTTTTTTTCCCATTATTCTATAAAAAAAAAAAAAAAATAATAAAAGTCTAATAATTAACTGTCTGTTTCTAAAAAATGTGCCAAGAAATGTAAAAAATGTCACACAAAAATATGTAATCATACCTGTTTATACCAGTAAAATAAAATAGTATGGGTCTTGGTGTCTGGTGATTACAAAATAAATGCACAGTCCTAGAAAGGGAAAAATCCTTAAAGGGAATGTGTCATAAAAAAAATGACTTATGGTTTAACTCACATTTTTATGTTAAACACATTTTTTAGGAATTTTTGGTTATTTTTTTTTTTTATTTTTCCATATCACTTTCAGTATTTTTTTTTAATAATTCTTAAGTCCTGCAGTTCTCACTTTGGCCACTAAGCCTAATAATTGTCTGACACTTCCTGTAATGTTTAGAGAGCTTTTCAGCAGTGTGCTCATTATCAGTAACAGCAGGGTCAAGCTGAAAGGAGACACCATTGTGTACAGATAACACAGAATCCACCAGTCACAAGATGAGATGTCACAGCTCCCCTCTCTCCCTCCCCTGCACAGTGAAAACTCTACTATAGACGTCTATGGGACAGAATCTGTCTTAAGAATCCTATGTGCATGAAGCTGCTGTAAAGTATCTCTCTGACTACAATCAGGAAATAAAAGCGACTGAGAGGAAAAGAATATGGATCAGGGTCTTGATTTAATACGTAAAAAAAAAAAAATTGGCGACAGATTCCCTTTAAGGTGTTAATGTTTCAGCCAAATTTGTATATTGTTTATGAGATGAACCTCTTCTTTTCCACCTCTTTTAAGCTGTGGCACAGTGGTGGAGTCCAGTCATTTAGTTGTTAGATACACTGTCCTAATGGTACATTTACGGCTGTATATATAGCCTTATTATGTATGTCCTGTATTGCTCTATTAAAACACTTTATGGCTAGGAACAAGGTGTACTATATATCACAGTAATCAGGTGTAAAGCAGTATTTGTACACTTTTTTTATTGCACCATGCGCCGTGATTGTATTTGTAGGACGTTGGTGGAATCACTTAGGTAATGTACCCCAAATTTTATTTCATGTCAAAATTAGGCCAGTTGATTGTAGTATAGTTTATTTTATTCATTTTTATAGAGCTGTTATTTTTCACAGCACCGTGTAGAGATAGTCATTGTTTACTGTACATTGTTCCCTATCCCCATTGGGGCTCACAGTCCGAATTCCAGGTTAACCTATCTGTATGTTTTTGGAGTATTAGAGAAACAAGAGTACCCAAAGGATACCCATGCAAACTCGGGGAGAACATACAAACTCCTTGCAGAGGATGACCTTGCTGGGATGTGAACCTCAGACCCCAGCAGTGCAGGGCAACAGTGCTAACCACTGAGACACCTTTGTGCCCACAATTTAGGTATTTTACTGCAGTATTTTTCAAGAACTTTACTATACAGATTTCGTTTTGACAATGTACATAGCACTTTTGTATAAGTCAAAATTAGTATAATTTATGAGATAGTTGAGAGTAACATTCTTGACTATTTTAGGGTCCTTCCTTATCAGAATCATTTTAGACATCAATAAATTAAAAACACAGGAGAGTTAGATACAAAGAGCTACATGTAAGTACGGGGCTGCGCCAGTATTCTGATGTCCTTTCAGCCCAAAAACTGGCACAGCCATATTCTCTGGAGAGCAGGTACACTCGAAAAGTAGGAGTATTTAGCAGCGCCCGCAGCAATTTATAATGCGCCCAAGATGAGGGGGCGTTCTTGGGGCGTCGCACCACATTTATGACTGGGGGACAGCAAAACTAGGCGCATTACTACTGGAACAGCCAGACCAAGTTATAAGTGGTCTACCTGAGTCTGATTTGTTGTAGTGCAACTAGAATGCACCAAGTCTATGACCCGTAGTAGAACAGGTCCATACATTTGGTGCATTCTTCACTGCTGTAAAGCTATTTAAAACTGGCCTTTATGCGCCTAGATCATACATGTCGCCCAAAAGTATATTTTTATGTTGGCTATTTGGTTCATAGGTAAGTCACATAGTTATGCATAGTGCACCATGCTAGTTTACTGCTAGATCTGCCCAGTACTTTACTCCATTCTTACTCACCATGTTAGGCTGGACCCTTTAAAAATGGTAAACTTTAGGTATTAGTTGATATTTTGATCATAATACACACACTTGTGTCAATGTTCTCATTGTTTAGGAATTCCTTACACTAACATTATGAAGAAATTTCAGAACAAAAGACCAAATTTACTCAAAATAATAGAAAAAGGCTATATATTTACTGATACAAGTGCAGGTTACAAAGCTGTTCCCAACAGAATACAATCAAGCCAAAAAGATGCATTGGTAAAAAATACTGAACAGCTACTTACTAGCCTACTAAAAGTGGGGAGGGGGAGGGTTACTGCTTCATGGGCATAACTAAAGCCATAGCACCCTATGCGGCTTCTATGGGCCAAAAGGTCAAGAAGGCCACACTCAGGAATAAGAACATTGTTCCATTTTGTAGGGAACAAGTAGTTGGTGACTTTCTGCTTTTCAGCACTACTTTTTGGGTTCCCTGATATATGGCGGTATTATGTATAGCTGCCTGATATATGGCGGTATTATTTATTCCTCCCTGAAATATGACAGTATTATTTATTCCTCCCTGATATATGGCGGTATTATTTTTACCTTTAATTATTGCTACTTATGCTGCTGTTTTAGTTTATTATCACTTGACCCCATCTCATTTTGCTATGGGGCCCTAGATATTCTAGTTACGCCCCTGGACTGCTTAGTATTATAATTGCATATTGATAAGACTATCATGGGGTGGAGGCAGAGGTGTAAGTTGAAGCTTCTGGTCCCTAATGCAAAAAGTGAAATGGGCCCCCAACTACCACATATCATTTACAAAACTGCTCAAGTTGCAGAGCTCGGTAGGGACTGCTATCTCTGTACCCTCTATAGCTAAACATATGAATGGAAGATAAACGTGTTGTGTAGTGCAACATTTTTGCTTACAACCTATCATTTACACTGAATAGATAAGGCAGGCTTTTTCAGCACCTTCTAAATCTACTACTACACAAAGTAGTGACACCCTGTTCTCATCCAATGTCACATGGCCAGGCTTCACCATGTAAAAATAATTAACTCAAAGTAGTTGTCTTATCAAGCCGTTTTACAGAGCAACAGGCAGCTTCAGACACACTTCCTGTTTAAGTTTCGGGGGGTTCTATAGCAGTGATTGGCGTATAAGCTCTGTTATTCCTAGCTCACAATGACATGAGTGCGAAGGTTTTTACACTGTAGTGAACAAGGCTACAGACCTTTAAAGATTTAAATCTTGTCAGTAAATAGTGTAAACAAGCTCTGGTCTTTTAAGATAAGGAGCACAGCAGGAAGTGAAGTCTCCATCCCGACCACTAAGAAGTCTGTAAGAGCAAAGTGTTTGGTGGCCAGTAACTAGGGAAGCTTTTGTGCAAAAGCAGGAGATAAAATCTGTTCCTATCTCTGAAGAAAAGCAAAATTAGGAAAGCAATATATTTAGTAATAGTCTTTATTTATCTTTGCATATATGTTTAAAGCTAATCAATGAAACGGGAATACCCCTTTAATATATTAGTATATGTTGTACAAAATGCGCAAGCGAACAACCCACTTCAAAGATCCTTAATCTTTTGCAAGGTCCTCCACTAATAAACAAATACAGTAGAACAAAGTTACTTAAAATCACCAAAAAAGGCCAAACTTACTGATATGAGTGTAGCTTCAAACACCACTGTAAAAAATGGATGGCCTACCCGGTTTAATAGTATAGGCATAATCAATAGACTGTTAGCCAGCTAGTTGCACTGCATTTAACTGTGTGACCCTATATCAGGCATCCTCAAACTGTGGCCCTCCAGCTGTTGGGAAACTACAACTCCTATCATTCCCATTGTTATAGAGTATACAAATGCATGATAGGAGTTGTAGTTTCCCAACAGCTGGAGGGCCACAGTTTGAGGATGCCTGCCATATATAAACCTTATCTGTGTGACAGCCACCTTCATGATTAACAGTAGACCTGTGAGTGGCTATTTGTCAGTATTTAGCACCATAGATTTGTCATCTCCTATATCTTTATTGACATCCTCACAGATTGGAGAGTAGGGGAGCTGTTTGAGATTTGTCAAATGTTTTGTGTCAGACATTTATAAGTTCCACTATGCCTTGATTTACATTTTGTTTTTCAACACATATTTTACAGACTAAAATAAGTTTCAAAAATGCACATGACTAGTCCCGTCATTTTCTATGGGATGCACCACAATGGGGTACATGAATTATTTTATTACTCATTGATTTAAGGAATGCGTACATGTAAAGCTCTAACCACTTTGCTCATTTTGTGGACTGATCTTTAGGGTAAGTTCACACGGCTTATTTTGGGGCACATTTTGCCACGTATTTGGAGCGTACTGCGCTCTAATACGAGCGAAATGCGCCCCAATAATTACGGTGATCCACAGTTCTCATAGAGAACTATGGATTACGCCTCCTCTCGCCGGGCGTACAATACGATCATATTGTATGCGCGGGGAGATAATTGACATGTCATTAAAGCACAGCGAGTAATGCATGTCTATGGGGCCGGCGGGCTGCCCCCCCCTCCCGCGTCGCGGTAGTATGCATCGGTCAGCGCAACTCCTGAAGACTCGGCATAATTGCGGGGTGTACTGTACGCCCCGGGATTAAGCCATGTGAACATATCCTTAGTGTCCAATGCAGAAAGTGTATATGTTTGGTAAATAGGCCAGATGTAATCCACTTGGACTGTGGTTGCTCTCTAGATCCTAAAAGGGGTTGTCTCGCTCCCATGTTGGTGTTTTAATTAAATTCATTAATAGATCTTTAGAAATCAAGCAGCTTTGCGATATAGGTTCATTACAAATGTTTTACTGTTTTTTAGTTATTTCCTGGTAGTAGGAGTGCATCAGCTCCTCAAATCACTATAGCCACCGACCTGTTGTTTTTTCTCTCACTGGCTGCCAGTGCTGGTGATGTCATCAGCTTCTCAATGCATGTCGGAGCACAGAGCGCCCCCCCTGCACAGTATGAGGCTACTTGTGATGCTTCTGTAGGGGAGGGGGAGGGCTCTGGCTTCTGTGTCTGTGTAGCTGTGCTGCCTGGATTAACCCTGTGTGTGCCTGCTCCCTCCTGCTCTCTACACAGATTAAGGAGAGCAGAGGTGAGGCTGATCTGTGGTCAGTACAATGTGACAGCAGTGAAGTGTGTTACTATAATCATGATGTGTCTGTGGAGCTTTGACTGTTAGCATACAAAGCTCCACAGACTTCTCTGCACAGTGCAGCGGATTCAGCAGTAAGCAGCAGATCTAGGCAGGCACACAAAGGGTTAACCCTGGCAGCAAATCCCCTGTATAGAAGTTAATGCCGTAGGAGGAGGAGAGCTGTCTGCTACTCTGGATTTCCATGATCTAGGATGGGCACAGTAAAGTTTATTACTTCTTTCATCCACTGTAGGTAGTGGATGAGGTACAACATTCAGCAGGAGGCATGGGGCAGTAAACTCTCATGTAGTTTGAATAGAACACGATCCCAATGCTAAGTCTGAATGACTGAGAGTTAGAATCGGGAGAGAGCACCAGGGTGATGACGTAGGTGCAGGAAGGAGGAAAGAGGGAGGAGAAGACGCAGACAAGAAGCACGCCCCTGAATTCAAAAATCCTATAGTGCCAGACACACTGAGGTAGGCTGAAAACCTGTAGTGAGACAACTACTTTAAGGCCCTGTCACGACCCCTGCATGGTATCCGTCAGGATAAATTCCTAAGGGTGCCTTAAACAGGGGACATCACATAAGTGTAAGTCTGACGCAAGTTTTACGTGTATAACTGTACAATCTAGAGTCAATGGGGATTGCAAAAAAGCAACGATAGGGCAGGTATTTTGTTGTTTGGTGGAGTTTTTCACATATGACGTGCTAAAATACACATGAAATACAAGCACATTTTTTTTCTCAAAACACACACTTATTTTCCAGCATCCTTTTTACATCTCATGAATCCAACCCTAGCAGCATGCCCAACGAAAAGCTGATGAATAGTCATAATCATTCTCATTGCCTAAGCCAACATCAGCTGTAAGTATGGTGGTTCCTGCGACATTACTATTGACTGGAGTGTCATCCCCTCTTCAGTCATGTGAATTGAGTCAAAATCGCAGAAGCTCATGTGAATAATTATCTAACCACTCAGCTGAAGGTCTGTCCCCTCTTGGGCTTCCTTCCTCATTGATACTGGAGCTCTCTCACTGTTTGTTCAGTACAGTTCATGCAGCCACCCCCGTGTTTGAAATGCTAATCGAGTCTTGAGGGGAGAATGAAATTATAAGGAACGATCTCTCCATCTTATGTAATTAAATTAAGTATGTTACAGTTCAAAAGTGAATTACATTACTAAATAATATAATCAAATAATGGGAATGTTTTAATGAATAAATGAACTTACGCCTTTATATGTCTACATTGTGAGTTATTATTTGTTAAGCAGGGTTAGGCTGACACCATGTTTAGGCGCTATATGTTTGTGCAGCAGACAATTTTCTTGACATATAGGTCCGTGTTCACATCTCTGCATATGTCATGCTTATACATTGTGCACTCTGTGGCAATAGCTAAAAGAGTGACATTTTGTGTATCCTTGGCCTGTACGCATAATACTTTTCTTTTCGGAGGATTCTTCTTTTACTGTATAGGAAAGTGTAAGCTCAACAAAATGCCACACTCTACAAAGGCTAAGAGACAGTTAGTCCTGGTTCACATGGCTTATTCAAGCCGTAATGGCGGGACGGATTTCGCCCGCAATTCCGGCTTGAATAAGGGGCGGGGGCGCAGCTCCTCGGCCCCATAGACATGCATTATCCACGGCGCGTATTCTGCCGGGATAATGTACATGTCACTTTCTACCCACCCGGCGGATTCGCCAAGCGGGGAGGAGTGACGGTAATCCACAGTTCTCTATGAGAACTGTGGATTACCGTAGTTACTGGGACGGATTGGAGCCGTATTGCAGCGCAAATACGGCGCGCAGTACGGCTCCAATCAGTCCCAGAAAAAGCCGTGTGAACGGCCCCTTAAAGTGAACACAGGAACTATTTCAAAATTAATTTCTAGTACTTTTTGAATACATGAAAATTTTCATGTATTCAAAAAGTAGCAGAAATGTATTTTTAAAATAGTTCCTTTATTCACTTTGGCAATGTTCACACGGCTTATTTTGGGACAGATTTCAGTCCGTAATTTGCGCCGTGTTGCGTGAATTACGGCTGAAATCCGTCCCAGTCATCATGGTAATCCACAGTTTTCATAGAGAACTATGGATTCCGTCTCCTCTCCCCGCTCGCAAAATACGGCAAGCGGGGAGAAAGTGACATGTCAATTATCATGGCGGGATATGCCTCACTGCGTGCACACGCCGTAATTGAGGGCAAAATCCGTCCCGCAATTACAGCGTGAATAAGCCAAGGATGCTTTCACACAGAACATTTTTTGGTGCATTTTTGGAGTGTTTTTTGACGTGTTTTTTTGTGAAAAAATATACAGCATTAATTGCTGTGCCTTTTTGCATAAAAAAACACATAAAAAAGCACCAAAAAAAGTTCCATGTGAAAACACCATTAGTGTTTGTAGAGTGCTGCTAATTTTTTGTTGTGCTTCCATTGCTTTGCTGCTACGCCAGCATATAGTAAAGTGTGGTCCGCAGTGCGTTCCTATGCAAAGGCATACAGTAAAATTATTGTCTATACAATGGGAGTCAATGTTATTGTTGTATGTGATTGTTTTCCTATAAAATGTCACACGTTGCAGGCTTCCATCATGTGTAACACCACCCACATACAGTGGATGTAGCACCCACCCACATACAGTGACAGTATGCTCTGTACATACACTGACACAGTGAAGCTGATAATCACTGTATGTGGTCAGGGTAAGCAGGACTTTCACTGTTGCTAAAGGATCAGCTGTTATCCCAAAAGTAAGAGTCTATCCAGCATCCAGGAAAGCTGAATAGGCCATGGAGAGGAGGTTGGTGGTGTATAAGGGAGGAGAATGGTCAGGTGGGAGGAACAGGTAGGGAGGGAGTGATGGAGGTCACTTACCTCCTTCTGATGCAGCCATAGCTACACTGAATAGTCTAGCTGCAGGGGTGGGGCGAGCCCTCTGAAACCAGTGACCTCAGGGAAGCAGCTTCTGACGCTTCCACGGCACCACTGTTCTTCTACACCTGCTGGTTGACAACCGGCATGTGAGGCTGCACACACTGTTTTTGCGTCCAACAGACATGCAAACAGTATAGCGAACGGTCCCATGGACATCCTGAAAAGTTGGGACTTCTACCAGCAGTCCTGGGACAGCGGGACATTGTCCCCAAATTGGAACGGTTGGAAGGTATGGGTTATCGTTTGTCAGTAGCATAGATAAACAAGCTCCTGTGCTGCTGATAAGACACAATAGGGAGTGTCACCACCATACCGGACAGGGTAGCAGGAGCAATAAGAGCAGAGAGAGAAGAGGCA
>JAODAL010017039.1:0-78941 GCA_025379985.1 Phyllomedusa bahiana
CAAGGTTGCTTTTTATGTTAAGATCTTGCAAAAACAAGCACTTTGCAATATGTTCCATTAACATTTCCTCCTATTCTGAGTACCCCCTTTTTATGGGCTGCATCAGTACTAGGTCGCTATTCACAGACCTTTCAATCTCCCTGATAGGCCCCAATGGCTGCTAAACTACAGCCGGGCTTTATGCACCCTAGTAGAACCAGAAACACCCCCTGAATTAAATGAACCAAAAAAAAAACTGAGGTGAGATGAATAAATGTAGCGAGACAACCCCTTTAGTTAGTCGTGTTTTTTTCATAAAGGGTTTCCCCACAGAGGTATGCAAAATTTTATGAGCTAGTGATTTGTATAGAGGCAAACTATGTTTTTGTCATGTGCATTTATAACTTATTTTGAAATATGCCAAGAGGCAAGATGCAATGCCCAAAAACTTTTTTACAAAAACCACTGGTGAAATCACATAGCCAAGAAGAACATAATGGAGCTGGAGTGGGTACAGAAAGGTGACTTAATCTTAAGAGCAGTTTTTTCTCAACTTGGCCCCCCCAAGACCCCCCCCAAAACAGGTCAAGTTTTCAAAAACATATTTTAGGAAAGGGGCAATAAAAAACAAACCTTTGGGGATTATTTAATTTTTTTGGGGAAATTTAATTACCATGTACAAAAATATGAATGGACAGTAAAGAGATCTCTTGCATGAACTTTTTAGACCTAGTTTTAAACCCATGAAGGGATCCTTCATCCCAAAAAAAAGGTTTTTCCCCTCATCACAGATAAGGATTCTTTTCCCGAAAAAAAAGTGGACGATGCAAATTGCAGTCACAAAGGGTTATGATGGGGGATTCATTGAAAAATTAATGAAGGGCTTTATGCCTTTATGAGTACTAGATTCTAAATGGGCACTTTTTTTGTTGCCTATTTTTCCCATAACATGGGGAAATATGGTTTTACATGCTTTTTTTGGCTGTTTTCTAGCCATTTATGCCCCTAAAAACACCAAAATACCTTTTCAAGTTTCAATTTCCTTTATTGATTAAATGTAGAATTTTACTTGTTTCACATGAAGCTTTTTTACAAGTGAATTGTGGAAAAACCCTTTTTTTGGATGCAATTAGGATAAAAATAAGTGACGTCAATTCTTGAGCCGTTTTTCACTTGTAAAATCCCCACAGGAAACAATAGGGATAGGAGTTTTCACAATACGCTCCAAAATGCACTTCGAAAAACACCTCTAATCAGATGTTTATTGATGCTGATTTGGAAACTGATTTTGAAGAGTAAATTTACACTTCAAAAAACGCTGTGTGAGCATGCACTAACATCCCCTCACTGGTTTTTACCTTTCCCCTGGATCAAACGTAGGGGAATAAAGGGGGATTGAGGATCGGGGCTTTTTTCAACCTTATCAACTATGTAATTATGATTTTCTTTGCCTGACAGTGGTCCCTAAAGTTTAAGGGGTTTTTCCACAAAAGCATTTCATGGCTGGTTTGTCACGATTCAACTTTCAGTGTGTTCAGAAGGGGGAGTGTATAGTTTGTTTGAACTGCATATCATGTGGCCCAGCAAACTTGACATCACCGTGGCTTTTCCCACAGTGTGCTCACTCTAGTCAAACAAAGGTTTGTTTATGTAAAGAGCTGTGAGCAGCTACAATACAGCTGAATAGTTAGCACTTCAGCCTTTCATCATATGAGTCCTAAGTTCCAATCCCTCCATGGATTTTTTTTTTCTCAATGCAAATTCCTGATTGAGGTTTCTTTTTCCTTTTTATTTACAGTATTTGCACAGTTTGACTAATTACTAAGGAGTACGGAGGACAGACGTAGAATGACAGCACCTGGGGTTGAACACTCGCTCAGCAGTGAGTGTGTGCAATTATTAAGCAGAGCAGAGACTGACAGTAGCTGTCTGAGAGGAAAGGTGATGTCTAAGCATGTGCGGCCATCACTAGTCGTATCCCCTTGAGATGAGCTGTACACTACGGATCATTAAGGGAGCAGCTAAAGCAAAAATGGTGCAGAATTTAATGATGAATGTTTATAATTTAATTTGCAAGCTTCCCACATTTTACTTCATGGTAAAATCCCTTTAAGTTCACTGTCCAGCAAATTTTTTTTACCCCAGTGTTATACCCTTTAGTATATAAAACTGTACATTTTATTTCCTTGGCAGAAGTACCTAACCTTACATTTATCTACATTAGACTTAATTTTCTGCATTTCTCTGCCCAAGGCTTTAACTTTCACACTCCCCCTGTAATTCATTGTATTCCTCTGTGGTAATTACTTTACAGAGTTTAGTATCATCAACAAATATTAAAACACAGTCTGAATTAGACTGTGTTTGTCTTATTTCTCAAACGCACATAAAGCACACAGCTCTTCCCGACCAGGCACATTCCTCCTCTTCCTCATTACATGATGGTTTGAATGTTATAAAGCTTTTTCGTTATTTTTACGCTCGGGGGAGATAATGCCCACTCAATTTTTGTGGCCAATACGCACCGCGAGTAATGAATGTCAATGGGGCCAGAGGGCTGCCCACGGCCCCGGCGCCACGGGAGTAAGCGCGTATTTGTCCTGGTTATTAATTTGTATGGGTGAAAACCTCGTCGAAAACCTCATCCAAAACCTCGCTGAGAAACGTCGCTAAAACCTCTTCTGAAGAAGCATGTTTCAGGCGAGGTTTTGGGCGGGGTTTTGGGAGCGGAAACGCTCCGACAACTGTTTCAATAACCATGTCAAAATAAGCCCTGTGAACATACCCTGAAGCTCATTTGGGTCTGGCAGTCTGGATGCAGAGTATATTGCAGTGTCTATTATCTATTCCTTGATATGTCAAGTTATTATTTAATACAGTCTATTGTCTACTCCAGTTGTGTCAAGTTCTAGTATATAGTGTTTATTGGCCCATTTGGCCAAGTTCTAGAGTCTTGTAGGGCTTGAGAATATCAGTCTGTTGCTTGTGCAGTTTCTGCTGTGCTCTGCCCAGGGAGTCTCTGGTTCCTAGAGAGTATTAGGGTCAGTTGTAGCTTTTGGAATTTTTTTTATAGCTTTAGAGTCAGTTTCTAGATGTTCTAGTGACAGGAATAGCTGTAGGGCTAGCTTTAGTGGTAGCTTCAGGGACAAGTAGCACCAATTATCACAATTACTTTCATGCTTCTGGATTGAACTTGCATGTGGAATTTCCATGAACCATCGCCATCTGCCTGCTGTACAGTTGCCAAATCAAACTAGCCATGAATTTCTTATTTTGATTGATTCTACTCAGCACTGATGAGGGTCAAAAACCTGAAAACAGCAATCTACAGATTAAATAACTGTCATGGCATTAATCCCTTTAATGTTGCAAGGCTCAGTGAACCAGATGGGACTTGAGGAATGCTACATCCAATAGGTGGCACTGCAGAGTCCTGGAGCATACTTTAAGATCCTGGATTTTTTGTTGGATGGATGGCTTTTTTCATATCACATTCACATACTGTATGTTATACTGTTGCAGAAAATGTGTGACAAATCCTTCATGGTTTTTAAGGAACATACCAATGAAAAATGAATAAAAAGCAATGAATAACATGAATAAAAAGCAATAGCAAAATGTTTTGGGGGGAAAGGATGGGTTCTTTTAATAAAGTGCTCACTGTGTGCTATAAATGACATGTTATCTTTATTCTGAAAGTCCAATGATAACAAATATTTAGAGTTCTCATTATGTTTTAGTACTTTAAAAACTTTTTAAAATTGCTGATCTTGGAAAAAATTGCACACTAACTTTTGAGTTGCTTTTTTCAGCATCCTTAGTAAAAAGGAAACCTTTTCCTTAGTAAAAAGGAAACAATTTGCTAATATTGCAAATTGTTGGAAAAATTTTTTTTTTTTCATTTTCACAGCCTATCGGTAAAAAAAAAAGTGAAACGCCTGTGGGGTCGATATAGTCACTTTATCCCTGGATATATTCATTAAGGGGTGTAGTTTAAAAAAAAAAAGGTATTTTAGGGGTGTTCTTCAATTTTTAGTACCTTAGGGTGTCCGCAAACCTGTAATGGGGGGTAAAGACAGTCCTAATAAAAATGAGACCCCAAAGTCCAGTAGGTGCTTCTCCTATACCAACGCTTGTGGTTGAGTCAAATAGCGCATTATGAAAACCTGCAAAACAAGAGTGATATTTTGAAATGTTCTCTCTACTTTGCCTTAATTTATGTAAAACACTTAAAAAGTTAATAAACTTGCTAAACTTGAATACTTTAAGGGGTCTAGTTTCTTAGATGGAGTCATTTATAAGGATACCTAACATACAGGCCCCTTAAAGCCATGTCAGAACTGGACTGGTCCCTAAAAAAAATCTATGTTGAAAATTTTCTTTAAAATGTCAAAAATGACCACTAATGTTGTAAAAAAAATAAAAAAATAAAAGACATTAAAAAAATGATGCCAATCTACAGTAGACATATGGCAGATGCTAGTTATAAACTATTTTGTGTGGTATAACTATCTTTTTTACACACAGAAATTTTTAAAGTTTGAAAATGGCAAAAGGGGTTAACATAAGTTCATTTTAAACAGTTATATTGAAAGCTATATTTTATGATGTTTGCCTTTTGTTAAAACTAAAAATGTTTCCAGTGGACAATTCCTTTAAACCCTGAGCTTGCTCATTTTCTTGATCCTGACTACAGTATGTGACTGCATTTCTTTCATTCTCTTTTTGAATTTACAAGTATTTTTTTTTATTTCCTACAAAATATAACCAATCAAATCTTGATATCCAGACACGGATTAACAGATCAGCTATCAACCCAATACAGGCTTGTGGTTTTACACAAATGAACCCCCCTTCGAATGTGACTTTCACTCATTGGGAAGTATGAGTAATTACACTAAAAAATGAGGTAAGTTTAAGGTCTGGATATTATCATGATTTGGTCCTTTTTGTCATTTTGAAATTGTCAATTGTCATAAGTAAACTCAAGAAAATACCTGATTAGTTTGGTTTCTAGTTTTCAACAGGAAGGAAAAACCAAAATGCTAAAGACATCATTTTTGCTCTTTCATGAAGTGTGTAGTTGCGGAGTTGTTCTGTGTTTTCCTTTAACGAGAAGCCTTTACTCCTTAAAGCAACAGTGAACAGGTGAATAGTAAAATGTTCAGAATACATAGTTGGCATCCCTATTGCCCCTCTTTTTTCAACCCCTCTCCTAGACTCTAGATGGGCCAAGGCTAGCTTCAGTTATTAAGGTCTACAAGTGATATTCATTAATTGTACTTAAAAGATTATTCTTCTCTTTCCCAATTTGTCCATTTATCCAAAACCAACATTAGGAAGCCAGGAGTATAACTACTTTCCATGCTTTATAATAATAATCTTCTGGCCTTAACCCTTTAAGAACAAACTTATTTTGGCACTAAGGACTGTAGGAATTTTTTTCTTCTTTTCATTGCTGCTCTTCGAAAGCCATAACTTTGTTGTTTTTCCATTAATGTGGCATTATGATGGCTTTTTTGTAAAATTATTTGCATTTTTCCATGGCACAATTGAGTACATTTTTGGGACATAATAAAAATAAAAACCTGAGTAACCGTTTCAATATGGTTTTTTATTATTTTTGTCGCACCATTCACCACACGGCATCAATAACTCACTCAATATCTAATTACATGAAAAAAAATAATGGTTTTATGTTATATTTCAGTAGTCAAAACTTTTTTTGATCTCAGTATAGATGTATGTAGGTTTTTTTTTGCAGCACAAGAATTTTTTTTTATTAAAGGGGTTGTCTCGCTACAAAGAATAGCTTTCAAATTGTAGGGAACACAAAATAAAGACATTTTCCAAATATATTGCTTTGTTCCTCTGTTTTCCCTAAGGAGATACAAGTGAATTTATGACCACCCTGGCTATTTCAGTTCCCTCAGTAACCGACCTGTAAACAATTCTCCCCCTGCTGTGTGTTCAATGAGATAACAGTGAGTGATGTCATCACACAGGTCACAGCAGTGTCCTGTGCTGCTCAGCAGTAAAAAGCTTGATTTATGTAAAATAAACAGAACTGTAATTAGGGCTTTTGTTTTGGGGATCAGATAAGAAGTCCTGTTAGTAGTTTGAGAAGATAATCTGATCTAATTAGCACATGAAAGCAGAGCAGGGAGCATAGAGATGTACAAGCTGTATGCAAATGAGCATATGCAAATGAGTCAGTATGAACAAGGAAGTGGCAGAGTATTTCATTCATTCATTGTCTGAAACTCTGAAGGGAACAACTCCTTTAAGTAGAGCTATTTTGATGTATATATAAAGTATGCAGAAAACCCTTAACGCACCATGACGTACCTGTATGTAATGGTGATATTAACTCCTTAACCCACCTGGACATATAGGTATGTCCTGGGGGCATTAAAGAGTTGTGCAGCTACACAGCCGCCGGGTGTGGGAGAGTTTCAGCCACCTCTCCATTCTCAAAGGAGACTTTTAGGATTCCATTCTTGAGATTGGGACCTATACATAACAAAAATGTCATCAATGTGTGAGATGGAAACACCCCTTTAGGTAAACTACAGAGTCTACAAGTCACAAATCACCACTTGTTATGCCCCTCAAAAGGACAAAAGCAACATTTCTAAAGTTGAGTTTTCAATTTTTATGTGTCCACAATGGAGATGGAAACATTTTCTGCATTATATTTATTTTGAAGTCTTTCTACAATTACACATACCGTATATACTTGAGTATAAGCCGACCCGATTATAAGCCGAGGCACCTACTTTTGCCACAAAAAGCTGGGAAGACTTATTGACTCGAGTATAAGCCTCGAGGAAAATGCAGCGGCTAGTGGTAAATTAAAAAAATAAATATGTCTCTCATAGGCAGGTATAGGTAGTTTAATGTCCCCCATAAGCAGGTATAGGCACTTTAATGTCCCCCATAGGCAGGTTATAGGCAGTTTAATGTTCCCCATAGGCAGGCATACGCAAGCATATGTCCCCCATAGGCAGGTATATGTCCCCTATAGCATGTATAGACAAGTATGTCTCCTATAGGCAGGTATAGGCTATTATAGGCAGTTATATGTCCCCTCATAGTTGGATATATGTTCCCCAATAGGCAGGTAATAGGCAGGTATATATCCCCATAGGCAGGTTATAGGCAGGTATATAAACCCCATAGGCAGATAATAGGCAGGTATATGTCCCTATAGGCAGTTATATGTCCCTATAGGCAGGTATTTGTCCTTACAGGCAGGTTATAGGCAGGTATTTAAAAAAAAAAATACAAGCACTTACCTCACTCCCGCGCTGTCCGGACTCCTGGGCGCTCCGTCTTCTGGCACAGGGGGCATGATGTCATCAGGTCGCGCAGGCAGCGTGATGACATCGCGCGCTGCCAGTTCCGGAGACTCTGGACAGTCACAAGCAGATGGCTTTCCGGAGTTCTACTGTGGAGCAGGGAGCGCTCGACGGGTGACCGGAGAGTGAGGTGTATGCGCTCCCAGGAGTCGCATACAGCTGCAAATATTGCAGACAGCGCCCGGGCCATAGCAGCGCCCGGGCGCTGTCAGGTATTCAGGATTCAGCTGTATGCAACACCCAGAGGAGTCGCGTACAGTTGTAGTGTCCCTGCCGGCGCCTGGACCATCGGAGCGCCCGAGCTCCGACAGTGACTCCAGTATAAGCCGAGGGCGTATTTTTCAGCTCATTTTTTGGGCTGAAAAACTCGGCTTATACTCGAGTATATACGATATCTTTATTGGGTAGATTGAAAGTTAGTGGCCACATGTTGTAAAAATAGCCCTAGGATTGTGAAGTGGTTTATACCTAATATCTGTCAAGGTCTAGGTTGGTAAAGTGATGAATGCAAAGATATGTGGTTCTCCATAATAATTATAGGTTAATACCTAATATACATGGAGTTTTAAGATGGGTTGAAGATATTTTGTACATTAAACACCGTTGTATAGATAGAATGAAGGCGGGATGGAAAAGGTGGTTGGGAGTCTTGTTTGTAATTTTGTTATCTAAATTAACTTTATTAAAAGAAAAAAAAATTCAATATAGTATTTACTTAGGCTTTACATCCTTGTGTACCTCAAGCCAAATAAAAGAATATCCACAACTAATTCATGATTCATAAGTACATTCAACAGACTGCAGAGGGAAGAAGTTTGTGGATATAACCATTAAAGGGGTATGGACATTTCCAAGTGGTGTGTTCCTGAAGGGACATTGACAAAGCTCAGGCACTTTGTTTTAGGATTCAGAACCTGGTAAGCAAGAGGAATGAAGCATCTTAGTTATGGGGAGAGGTTAAGACAATTGAATTTATTTAGTCTTGAGAAAATACGACTATGGAGAGACATGATTAATTTATATAAGTACAGGATGGGCCATTTATATGGATACACGTAAATAAAATGGAAATGGTTGGTGATATCAACTTCCTGTTTGTGGCACATTAGTATATGGGAGGGGGAAAACTTTTCAAGATGGGTGTTGATCATGGCGGCCATTTTGAAGTCGGACATTTTGTATCCAACTTTATTTTTTCCAGTGGGAAGAGGGTCATGTAACACATCAAACGTATTGAGTTTTTCACAAGAAAAACAATGGTGTGCTTGTGTAACTTTATTCTTTCATGAGTTATTTACAAGTTTCTCTTTGTTTACAGCCATTGACATGTTGCAGAGGTTAACACGTGAAGAGCAGATAGAAATTGTGTTGGTGGCTGGTGAACACAGTACCTGGGTCATTGCAGCAGATTTCAATGCAAGACACCCTACGAGACCACCCCTCTCCCATGCTGCAGTTAGCAAACTGCTTGCCAAATTTCGTAAAACAGGTTCAGTGTTGGATTTGTCAAAATGTGGGCGCAAGAAAACTGTCACAAATGAAGAAACATCAGTGGCTGTCCTAGCTTCATTCAGCAAGAGCCCACAGTGTAGCACTCGCCGCATGTAACTGGAGAGTGGCATTAGTCGAACGTCCCTTCAGCGGATATTAGCTACTCACAAATGGCTCCCTTACAAAATCCAGCTGCTGAAGCATCTCAGCGAGGCTGACCCAGATCGGCGCACTGAATTTGCAGAATGGACAAAACAAAAATTGGAACAGGATTCTCAGTTTACACAGAACATTATGTTCAGTGAGGAGGCAAACATTTTAGTGAATGGTGAAGTTAACAAACAAAACCACCGCTATTGGTCTGACACTAACCCACAGTGGATAGATCCCTCCAAGACTGTTGGGACACAAAAATTGATGGTATGGTGTGGTATATGGGGTACAAAGATAGTGGGGCCATTCTTCATCAATGGAAACCTCAATGCCACTGGATATCTGAAATTGCTACATGATGATGTGTTGCCCTCTTTATGCACTAAAGATGGCACGTTCCCTGAGTTTTTCCAGCAAGATGGTGCACCACCACATTATGGGTATAATGTGCCACAAACAGGAAGTTGATATCAACAACCATTCCCATTTTGTTTATGTGTATCCATATAAATAGCCAACCCTGTATATAAATGGTACCTACAAAAAGTATGGAGAAAAACTATTTTGTGTAAAGCCCCCTCAAAAGACAAAGGGACATTCCCTTAGAGAAAAAAAAGATTTAATCACCAGAGGAGAAAAGCCTTCTTCACCTTGAGAACTGTAAATCTGTGAAATAGCCACCTGAGGAGCTGGTCACAGCAAGGACAATTGAGGGCTTCAAGAAAGACTTAGATAACTACCTGAAACTAAAGAATATAAATACCTATGTAGTCATATAAAATTCCAGTTCCAGTTTGATGGCAACTTAGGGAGCTTAAATTAAATATTAATTTAAGGCAGATTGGTTCTTGCCGTCATCAGTAGGGGAAACTAAGCTTAAAAATTTCCTGTCCCGATCCCTTCATCAACATCTTTCCCCATCCTTAGGTGAACTTGATGGATATCTTTTTTCAAACATACTATCTATGTGACTAAGTAACATTAGTAGCATGTAATAATATTACTGTGTTATTTTACTAGTGTGTTATAAAATGAATAAAACAATACAAATAACATTAAGTTTAATAATAAATCTTAACTTTTTATTGTTGTTACTTATTAAAGGGTTTGATTCATCTTACCTCAGTCCTGTTTTCTTGGTTTCACTTTGAATTCAGGGGCGTTTACTGGCTTCTATTAGGTTGCAGTAGAAGCCAGGTCTGTAGCTACAGCAACCAGTGCTGGCAGCCTATCAAGCGAGATTGAACAGGTCTGTAGCTATAGCGACCTGAGGAACTGATGCAGCCTATACAAGAGGGAATATCTAGGAATAGGTAGGACACTGTTAACGGACATATACTGCAAAGTGACTTGTTTTTTCAAGATCTTTATTATAAAAAGCAATCCTTGTAGTGAGACAACCCCTGTAATTTAATTATCTTAACACTGTTATAATTGTGCTCTTTACTAACAAATAATGATTAAATGATAACATTAATTTTAAAATTATTGAGCATATATGGATATATAGGATAATACAGGGTTTTATGTCACTACAACTTATTGTCTTGATAAATAGAGTAATAAGACAAAAAAGGCCTGGCTTTTGTCTCCAGTAACAGCATCACTCCTGTCCTTGGCCTGAGTCCAGCATTGAGGATCAGGTAATTAAAGTGGTCATCCCATGAAAGACATTTACTACCTATCCACAGCATATTTGGTATATAGTGGTTCCTCAACATACAATATTAATTGGTTCCAGAACAGCCATTGTATGTTGAAACCAAAAAACTGGTGGTTGGTTCCAAAGATGGAAAATGATATAATGCAAAATTAAGTTTAAAGACAATGAAGCAGATACTAATACAGATGAACAAGTCCTTATGTAAAAGAGTCAGAAAGAGATGCTGGAAATCATTATCTGTTTAGAGGATAGGAGCTTTTTAGGGTCAAGTACTTTATACACAATGTACCGGGCAAAAAAATGGGGCCCTCACCTGGTGTCCAAAGGAGCCACTCATCCTGGAACATGTAAAAAGCAGTACAGGACCTGTAGTAACGCACTGTACTGTAGAGAGGCGCTACTAGACCATCAATCACTGCATGCACCTTACTAATACAGAGGTTTTATAAGTAAAATGTTCATGATAATTGGTTGGATCTTCCATGAATCACATGAGCCACAGATCAGCAATGTCTGTGACATTAATAATAATAATCTTTATTTATATAGTGTCAACATATTCCTCAGCACTTTACAAATTCGAGGGTAAACGTACAGACATTACACATTAAAAGAACTTACAGATGAGACATAAGGGGGTTAGGCCCTCTCGTGAGAGCTTACAATCTATAAGGTTTTATGGTGAACAAAGGTTAAAAAGTGCTCATTTACAATGGTCCAGCCATGTTTTCAAAAATAGGGGGTGGTTTACATGAAAAATGGATGAACCTGAAACCCAGCCAGTACATCTAATACAGATAAGTGCCTTGAGTGCCCAAGTGGGGGAGTGACAAATGTGTTTTGATAGCAGTTAGGGATCTTGGTGGCCAGGCTGAGAAGATGTTTTCTCAGGCCCACTTAAAACTATGAGGGTTGTGAATGTGCCTGATCGCCTGTGGTAGCATATTCCACAGAACGGGTGCGCACGTGTGAAATTTTGGAGACGGGCATGGGAGGTTCGGATGATTGATGAGTGTAACCTGATATCAGCAGCAGAGCGGAAGAGGGTCAGGTGGTAGAAGAGACAGGAAGGTGATGTAGGGGGTGCAGCGTTTGGAGAAGCTTTTTTGGTGAGAGTGATGATTTATACGGGATCCTGTACTGAATGGCAACCATGCAGTGACGACACAGGGTAGAGGAATTAGTATAGCGGCTGAAGAGAAAATGAGCCTGCTGCTGCATTCAGGACAGTTTAAGAGGGGAGTTTTGGCAGAGAGGGAGACGATAACAAGGAGTTACAGTATCAAGACGAAAATAATAAGACCACAATTAGAGTTTGACTTGTTTCCACAGTGAGAAAGGACGGATTCTGGAATGTTTTTGGAGGTGCAGGTGACGGGAGCGGGCAAGGTTTGGGATATGGGGGGTGAAGGACAGATCAAATCAGTATAACCCCAGACAGGGGGCCTGCAGCTTAGAGAATGGTGTACCAAATACAGAAACAGAAATAGCAGGGGGGGTTGGTTCCCTAGATGGCGGAAAGACAAAATTCATTTTTAGTGAGTTTATTTTTCAGATGAAGAGAGGACATGATGTCAGAGACAGCGACAGACAGTCACTGTGTTTTTGTAGAGGGGTGATGTCACGGAGAGGTGTAAAATTTGGGGTATCACAGCATAGAGATGTACTGGAAGCCAAATCTGCTAAGGGTTTTGTCAAATGGGGCTGGAGCGCTAATGTTTTGTCAAATGAAAAGAGGAGAGGACCTAGAACTAACCCTGAGAACTCCAACATCAAGAGGAAAGAAGAGAGGTAGTTCCGAAAAAAGACACTGAAGGAGCGATCAGACAGTAAATAAGAACCCAAGCGAGAGCGTGTCCCTGGAGCCAAGGGCGCTGAGCATGCTGAGAGAAGTTGGTGATCAACAGTTCAAACCTGCAGAGAGATCCAAGAGAAGCAGCAATGAGTAGTTACCCTGAGATTTTGCTGTCAGAGTCATTTGAGACTTTAACAAGGCAGTTTCCCTGGGAGTGTAGGGTGCGAAAACCTGATTGTAGGGGATTGAAAGAGAGTTTGCAGAGAGATAGCGGATTAGGCAGAGTAGACCAAGTTTCCAGGATTTTAGAGATGAAGGGCAGGTTAGAGACTGTCGGTAGTTACACACAGGACGGGTCCAGATTGGCTTTTTTAGTAAAGGGGTTATGATGGCGTGTTTTTAAGTAAGATTGAAAGGGTCCCTTGAGAGAGAGGTTCAGATTGCAGTAAAGTGACAGAGGACAGCTTTGGGGAAATAGACTGGGCAGGTGGAGGGATGGGTCAGTAAGCAGTGTGGGGCGAGCAACAGGCAAAGCCTGGACACTTCTTCCTCTGTCGTCGGTCAAGGGCTGAGATAGACTAAGAGGGGGAGTAGGAGGGGTGGATGGCATTACTTGGGGACTGAGATATATTTTGCCGATATTTCAATTTTCTCCTTTTAAATAGTCCCAGTCTTCATCACAAGTCAGTAACTGGGGCCTGAGCTTTAGGCCTTAAAGGGGGTGGAAGGGTCAAACAGACATTTTGGTTGTTGTGTAAGGTTGATATGAGGGGGGGGAAATAATTTGTTTTGGGGCTGTAAGGGGAATGTGGTAAGTCCTGAGCATGAATTTGTAGTGGAGAAAGTTTTCAGGTAGCTCACTTTCTCCACAGACGCTCAGCACACCTGGAACACCCCTGCAGATGACATTCCTGTGGCGTTGGGGCCATGCTGCAGCCCTCTGACTCTGTGGTGCGGTGTGGAGGTGCCAACATGTCCAGGTGGTTGTTGAAGTTTTCATTGTAACGTTTGACACCTGGTCAGACGAAGGGAGGAGATTGGGGCAGTGAGGGCTTATGGTGTCTGTGAGCTCCTTTGTACAATGGGGCGGATATTTCGAATGTGTGATGAGCAGTTTTGTCCAAGAAGCTGAGAATTAGTGATAAAAAGGAGATAAGGGTTGTGGTCAAAAAAGCATAAGGAAATTATGAAGTTAAAATGAGGGAAAAATACAGAAGACCAGATCCAGAGAGTTTCCCATCCTTATGGTGGGAGAGTCATTTAAAATGTGAGAGGCCAAGAGAAGAAGTTAATGAAAAAACTAGAGGCAGAAGGGGACATGGGTCATCAAAAGGGATGTTGAAATCACCCATGATGAGAGTGGGTATTCAGTAAGAGGGGGTGAGGGACCCCGGGAGCAAAATGATCCCAGAAACTGCGGGGTGAGCCGGGGGTCTGTACACACCCCACTGGAGGGGAAAAAGGTTGAAAGAGTCTGAGGGTGTGACCTCAAAGAAGGAAAGTGAGTGAGGGTACAGGGGGAATGACCTGGTAATGCAGTGTGAAGAAAGAATTATCCGACTCCACCACCGCCTGTTTCTCAGGTCTGGGGGGGGGAATGTAGGCCGCTAAATAGAGAAAAGGGGAAGGGTCTATGCTAGCCATGTTTCTGTGAGGCCACAGTTGGGGAGTAGAGAAACAAATGAAATATGAGTTTTGTTGCAGACAGATGGGGCTTTCCATAGAGCACACTTGAAAGGGCAGAAAAGACAACACAAAGCAACATTTTTGGGGTTTCTATAAAGATGGGGGTGACATAAAGGAGGGGGGGCCCGGGTTTTTAGAGATTCCCCCCCACAAAGCAAAATGAAAAAACGCAATTTCAGTGATGAATATGAGCGGCGTTTGTCAGTAAATTAACTGGGGGTTTGGGGGGGTTAAAAAGGAAAATAGGTTGGATAGTACATAGGGGGGGGGAAGGAAAAGGGGAGCTTATGATAAAATTTGTCTGAGGGCAAACGGGTGTAAGATAGGGGGGCAAGGGCTAAAGGTAAATAATAGCAAGCATAAATTTAAGGAATCAAAGAAATCACTACTTATAAAAGGCGACCCCCACTCCCTTTTGTTTACTTTCGGGCCTTTGTATTTGCAACCAACTCATAGGTATTCACAGGAAAAAAACTTTTTTAGTTAAAAAAAAAAGATATACCATTTTTATAATATTCGGGGGGGGTTCCCACGTTAATCCTCTTTGTTCACCATAATAGGTCTTGAGCCCGGCTTGGCCATTCAATGTCTCTGGGTTTAATGGAAACAGCCAATACTACACTCAGGATGACAAACGGGAGAAGTTTTGGGCTGAACCCTTTTGCTTTGAAACAATGATTTTACAGGGCTTCTTTAAAATGTCTTGATTACTTTTTTAACTCTTCTTAGGTGTTGTTTATTTAGAGATGGTAATGTGCATAGAGGCACTCTTCACAGAGATTTGCTTCATGACAATATGTGGCCTTCTATTGAACCATGATTCTTATGAGAAAAATTTCATCCAAAAAAAAAACAATTTAAACCAGCGAGTGTTTCCATACACTTCCCAATTTTCCCTATTTCAATCTGTAATTCATAAATGGGTAAAATCACCTGTACCTTCCCCACTGATGGATGCTTCATGGAGTACTAATGCTAAAAGGATGTGAGAATGAGCAGTAAAGCAAAAAAAACTTCATACAACTAGGATGTAGGACAGGTTTCCTGGCCCATCAACACAAACCATTTTTATTTCATGTAGTAAGATAAATGGGAACACACTGAAAACTTCTCCTTTTGTTTCTGTTTGATGTTTGAAGTTGGTGTAAACCTTTTTTCACAGAGAAATTACATGTCCCCGAAAATTTTTTTAAAACTTGCAAAACTCTTAAATCAGCCTAGGAAGCAATTAATACCAATGACTAAAATAAATGTATGTGAAGATTAGAACACTTATGATGTTAAGAAATTTCCACATGAAAGAACCTAAACTTTACATCCTGTAATTTTATATTTTTTTCTAGTTGTTTGAAATCACTGAACCTTCAAAAACTATTTGAACAAGAGAACATTGGGTTCCAATAATTTGGCAACAATGGCCAGGCTGAAATAAGATATTCGAAGAATTTATCTAAAACACCTTGTTTACGCATACTTTCTTTCCATTTTACGATTTAAAACTGGAAATACATCTATTTCTGGCATCAAAGAATATTAGTGATAAAGCATCTTTATCTTGATTCATAAAAGTCTTTTTTGCTAAAGCTGCCATTTTTAGTGGTTGTCCAAAATGTATAACTCCAGGACATAAGCCTCGTTAGATCCTCTCTATCATTTAGAATGGAGAGCACTAGAAATAGCATCCCCTCAGCTGTACTCAGGCAAGGTTATACTGCATTGTACCTTCAGCAGCCGTTGTGTGGCCTCGGTGTAGCCGACTGATTGGCAGAGATATTAGTAGCCAGACCTAAGCTGAACAGACAGTGGTCAGGTTGATTTTTATTTATAAGAAGCTTTTCCAAATTGTACAATATATTTGTGAAGTTTTTAAGAGTTGTTTCACTACAAGGATTACTTTCTAAGTTAAAGATCTTGCTAAAACAAGTCACTCTGCAATATGTGTCCATTAACAGTGTCCTACCTATTCCTAGATATCCCCTCTTGTATGGCCGGCATCAGCTCCTCAGGTCGCTAAAGCTACAGATCTGTTCAATCTCTCATGATAGGCTGTCGACACTGGTCCACATAGCTACAGACCTGTTCAATCTCTCATGATAGACTGTCGGCACTGGTCCATATAGCTACAGATCTGTTCAATCTCTCATGATAGGCTTCCAGCACTGGTTGTTATAGCTACAGACCTGGCTTCTACTGCAGCCTAGTAGAAGCCAGTAAACACGCCCCTGAATTCAAAGTGAAACCAAGAAAACAGGACTGAGGTAAGATGAATCAATGTAGTGAGACAACCCCTTTAAGATTTAAAATATGTGTGTGCGTATTTAACAGCTATCATTTCAAAATCGGCAGTTTTCTAACGACTACCCAAGAGTCAACTCCACTGGTGGGGCCCAAGCACTCCTGTCTGACACTGGAAGAACCTCATTCTTGCTAATAAACAGCTTTTGCAAGTGTGCATTAGACATTCCAACTTTACTATTAATGGCAATACCAGGATAATTATCACTCTGGATAATTATTGTTACAATTGTTCAGAAATGTTATTAAAGGATAAATATGTAAAGATACTCCAAGGTTTAACCCTCCATGCCCTGCTGTGATGTGAGACACTACCTGCAATCAGATGAACTGCTGAACCATGCCTTCGTATTTAAGTATTGAAAAATTAATCCTGCAGTTAAAAAGTGGCCACTCATGTAATGGAAGGTTTGTCCAATATATTCTGTGAAGTGAACAAACTGTGGTTTATCCTATTACCACATTTTTTATTGCAATGTAATTTGTAAGTAGTCTCAACAAAGGGATTTTATCAGCAAGAAAACTTGAATGTCTGAATTACTTTTCTTGGATTCAACAAAATTTCACGTGATGTTATGGGAACACTAAAGTAGTGTAATTACTTCATTACAGACTGTACAGCTAGCAGGACGAAGCCAAAAGAGGTATACTGAAATTAACCTTCAGAAAAACCTCTCAGGAATATTAGCATTAAAGAAGTGTTCCCATCCCACACATTGATGTCATATCAAAAGGATAGGCCATAAATGTGCGATAGGTGTGAGTTCCACCTCTGAGACTGACATCTATCTTTAGAACGGGCCTCCAAAAGTCTCCGTTGAGAATAGAGAGGTGATCGGAACTCTCATACTCATTTCAATATAGTCAAGCAGGTGAGAGTTTCAACCACCTCTCCATTCTTAAAGGTGACTTTTAAGGCGGCACGTATGAAATTTGTCATATGAAATTTCATACGCATAATAAAAGCCTAGAATGCGCCTGATTTATGAACAGCAGGACATAAATCAGGCGCATTCTAGCACTTGTACAACATTTCTTGCATTTTGAAAGTGATCTACCTGTTCCAGCAGTAATGCCCCTAGAAATGCCATAGCAAAGCTATAAATCTATAGCTTCGCTACAGTTCTAGTGCGCCCCGCCTCCCGCACGCCCCCCAAGATTGGGTGCATTACAAAGTGTCACGGGCTCTATGTAATGCGCCTGATAATGGTGTGCGGGACATTTAAACATGTAGCGGGGCTGTGCCTCATATGAGGCTTAAAAGATGCCAGATTTCTGGCGCAGCCCCATTCATACATGCCACCCTTAGTGGTATTTTTGCATTCTGGTGTGAACTGGTTCTTATCCAATGTGCAGTTTTTATCACTCAGTTACCCTCCAATTGGATGAGTGTGTGAACTACTGCTCATTAGTTATCCATACCTACTACATTTCTCCCAAGTAGCTCTGGAGCTTATATTGCCTCCTATTGGGGTTAATCTATTGTTTTGCCATTGAGCTGTAAGTATTGTAAGTATGACTTTTGTTTGGGTTTTTGAGTAAATAATGTCCCATGTTTCTGTGATTTTTTTTGTAAATTTTTAGCTTAGGGACTTGCAAGAAAACGGGGAACCTTGTTGTGGGTTGCGAGCTTGCGAATATAGTGGTAACTGTATCAACTAATACCTCATATTTGATATTTTTCAAATATGAGGGTGTCAGTATTTTGTGTTGGACACCAGAAATGTGCTGGGCAGCCCACCCAATTGAATAGTAGAGGTGTCATAGGCTGTAAGCCAGCACGGCGCACCACATATTACTGTATAAATGGCACCCTTTTTATCGCCTTATCTATATGCAATTATAATACCAGCAACCACCCCCTAATGTTGAGCAAGTGTGAGAGTGGTTGTCTTATTAGTATTTTTATTTTTACATTTGTACACTCACCTCTTATATGATATTGTGGCTTTTTTGCATAAAGGTGTGAACTGGTACTTATTCTATTTACAGTTTGTTATTATTCAGTTGCCCACCTAGTGGATGTGTGTGCGAGCTACTGCTCATTAATTATCTGCACCTGCACCTGTTATATTTCTCCCCAGTAGCACTGAGGCTTATATTGCCTCCTACTGGGATTAGTTCAACCATTGAGCTGTAAGTATGGCCTTTGTTTGTGTTTTTGAGACTTTTAAAGGCCCATTCTTGATTGGGACCCATACTTAACAGAAATACCATCAATGTGTGAGATAGAAACACCCCTTTAGGAAAACTACAGACTCTACAAGTCACCACTGGTTATGCCCCACCCCCACCCAAAACAAAAAAAAAGAGCAAAAGCAACATTTTTAAAGTGAAGTTTACAACTTTTTAAGTGTCCACAATGGGGATGACAACATTTTCTGCGTTATATTCATTTTGACACTTTCTACAATTACACTTTTTTTATTGGGTAGATTGAAAATTAGTGGCCACATTTTGTAAAATTAGCCCTAGAGATGTTATGTGCTTTATACCTAATATCTCTGGAGGTCTAGGTTGGCAAAGTGATGAATGGCAATATATTTTATGTTTGAAGTTGGTGTAAACCTTGTAGATACAAAGAAATTACATGTCCTGATAATTTTGGTAAAATGGCTTGCAAAACTCTTAAATCAGCCTAGGAAGCAATTAATGACTAAAATAAATGTATGTGAAGATTAGAACACTTTTGTAGCAATGTCTAGTTCACCAATGTAGGACTCTACATCTTTGAAGACAAGAAATTCCAGCATCAATAAAATTCCAACTTTATTGTAAATCCATAAGGCCCCGGAGAAACATATAGACTTCAAAGTATCCTTACACGTTTCAGGCGTCAATAGATGGCGATACCTAAAACGCATAAGCGGTACCTTGTACTGTATGTTACTTTGTGGTTTTATGGATTTACAATAAAGTTGGCATTTTATTGATGCTGGAATTTCTTCACTTCCTACATCACTGTCTGTGCAACATAAAACATTGTGAGGTGAGCTGGTATAAGTTTATATTTGTGGACTACTTCACACGTAGATGAAATACACAGCAGACAGTGGTGAATGTTATAAAGACTGAGCTAGTATCAAGGACCTTCATAAAGAAGTCCTAGAAAGACCTAGTCCTATTGAATTAGACTGACAGGTTCCAATGACCTCTATTTGGCCTGTGGATAGAGACCTCAGTCCAGATTAGTATCCATTTCCCAATTATTGAAAGAAAGCAGCACAAATCATCATCTTTTCACAGGGACCAGGTGTGGTAGGCAAAGTTTACCTGTTTGCTGATGACACTTATGTGTGTAATAGTGCTGATATTCCAGGAGGTGTTTGTAACATGGAGACTGATTTAGCTTTACTGGATAAATGGTGAAAATGATAGAAAATGTAACTTAGTGTTTTGAGTGGTAAAATAATGGACTTGGGTAGAAGGAATCCTCTGTCTGAGCTTTGAATCAGCAGTTCTGCGTCAGTCTGGACTTAAGAAGAAGACAAGGATGTAGGATTTCTGATAGCTTCGAAATGAGTCACCAATGTGGTTGGTCAGTAGAGACAGTAAGTGAAATGCTTGTCTGTATAGCTGGAGGTATAACCAGGAGAACGAGGGAGTTTGTGATACCACTGTGTAGAGCTCAGGTTAAACCACCTCTGAAGTACTGTGCCCAGTTCTAGATTCCTCACCTATAAAAAGATATGGAGAAAATGTAATGGGTCCAAAGACAGGCTATGAAAATGGTGGAAGGTTTCAAGCTCAAAACTTATCAGGAAAAGCTTGTATAACCTGGAGGAAAGAAGGAAAAGGATGGAAGTGTTGGGAAGTGTTTTTAGATGAAACTAAATACAAAAATAGCATGACACAATCTAAAATTCTCTGGAGGCGAGTTCAGAAGCAATGTTAGAAAATATTTGACTGAAAGAGCAGCAAATACGTAAAACAAACTCAATCAATAATAAGTGAATGGAAACCTGCTGGAGATGAAAGTGTATCTATCCTAAAGTGGCAGAAAAAAGGCCAAAGTTACTGCTATCGAGGCCAGTCAAAAAATCCATTCCCTGCAAAAGGCCAAAAAGCTCTGGTGCCACATGGGAGAAGTTGTGCAAATGCAACATACCGGTGATCAATCATTCACACACACCTATTATTCATGAATGGAGTGGCTGTTAAATATTATACTTGCACTTAAAAAACAGTTTCTACCAGGATATGGAAAGGCCAAGGAACATACAGGGGAGCTTGGACAGATGCAAAATAGTGGTAAACAGCCACCCATACACCTATTGTTCATGAGTGGAGTGACTGCCTAGCATTATACAAGGTTTTTAATAGGGATGAGCGATTATAATCGACAAGGTTGAAATCGGCACAATTTTTAGGCTGATCAGAAAATTCCGATCACGTGATATTTTAGGTGACAATCTGCAGATAATATATTACTATTGCACCATTTTTGCCGCTTCCTATCATTTTGGCGGCCAGAAAATCAGCTTAGAGCATAGAGCAGGGTGAGCTGGTTGCGTCTGGGGTGGCGACCTGGTAGTGTTCCGCCGCAGCAAGTCCAACCTGCCTTGCGGCGGGCTCTGGTTGATACTGGACCTACTTAGTTCTGCTCCCTGGCGTGGCCTATACCACCACTTCTGCCAGACGCAACGGTAAGCCAACAGTATCTGAGGTTTTCGTACACATTTTGATAAAATGGTGTATACCTACTTACTATGTCAAAGTAACTTCATCAGGTGGTACACAACCTATACACAACACTCCTAGGGCCAAAGCTGCCAGAGCTGCCAGAGCATTCTGGGTAACAGAATCCAGGTACACTCAATAAAATCACCTGGGGCAAATGGAAGGAGTGCATAACTAAAATGGTGGCGCTCCAAAACAATAATGAAACCAAAAAAACCCAAATCTATACATGCAGTAATGAAAGCAATAATTCATATATATGTCTGGGCCTACTGTTTGCTTTTTACATCTCAGCATTACAGCCTGCACCAGGTGTTTGGGATGAGCTGACTAATTTTTTTCAGGTTTTTTGGTACATGTCAAAATGTTAGATTAAACACTACAGATTTAGAAGCTAAAGAAAATTTGGAAAAATAATGTACATATCCAACTGGCAATTGGTTATTGAGTGATGGTCTATACAGGATGACTTCCAGGACTCAAATATTACTGAACAAATTAGGTAAAATATTTTGTCCAAGAAAGTATGTACAGTGTAATGCAAAAGTATTCATACCCCTTGAACTATTCCTCATTTTTAAACATTGCAGGCACAAACTTAACCTATTAACAACCTATGACCTATATTTACATCATAGTGCCATAAAGATTCTATGTAGCAGGATTACTCAGCAATCCCGCTACATAGAAGGCTGATGTCAGTTACCAATTGCAGCTGGTACCCACTGGTTCAAATCACCCCCTATTTGCCGTTTTACAAATAAAAATAAATAAATAATAGAAATGTTACACATAATTGGTATTGCCGCGTCTGTAAAAGTCCAATCTATTAAAATATAACATAACTATACACTATACACTGAACACAGTAGAAGACAAAAAATTCCAAACACCAAAATTGTAGTTTTTGGGTCATTTCACACTCCCTAAAATTTTAAATAAAAGTAATCAAAAAATCTTTCACAAAATGGTACCAATAAAAACTACACTTTAGCCTGGTAACCAAAACTCTACATATTTGGCATTGCAAAAATCGGATCAACCAGCAGAATACAGATAACACATCATTTTTCATGAAGAGTGAACTCCGTAAAAATAAAACCCACAAAAACATGGTTCAAGTACTTTTTTTCACATTTCGTCCTAATTAAAAAAAAATTTTTTTTGCGATCTCTCAGTATATTCTATGATACAGTGAATGACACCATTAGAAGGTACATCTTGGAAGAGTGGGGAGGACTACAAAAAAACCTTGAAAATAGCTGTGTCCTGAAGGGTTTAAGTGTATTTTATTGATATTTTATGTGATAACCCAAATAACAAATATTTGTGAAACGTAAATCAGATGATTTGTGCTTTTCCACATTTTTGCAATTTAAAAACTGAAAGTGTGGCGTGCATGTGTATTCAGTCCCCAATACTCTGATACCCCTAAATAGAATGTGACCAATTGCCTTTAGAATTAGTAAATAGAGTACATCTGTATGTAATATATATGTGTATAGTGTATATGTATAGTGTATAGTGCATATGTGTATATATGTGTATAGTCCAAGGAAGCTTATATATATAAATAAATAAATAGGTAGTATATGTGTGTATATATATATATTGTGAGATAGTGACAGGCGGTATTATTGAGGGGAGATATATTTCTCCTAGAATGCTCTCCTATGCGGCCTTGGGGAGTACGTGGAGCAATGCGTGTCACCGAGAAGCCTGGTCTCGGTGAAGGGAAGCCAACAGTTTGTGTGTCAGTAACAATATGTTACTGACATGTTTGGTATAAGCGGTTCCAATCCGCTTTTGGTCTGGGTCGGCTTTTCCTGGAGTGGTCAAAGAGCAGGGTGGGTGGCCACTCCCACGCACCAGGTGAGGCTGGTGTCCACCCTTTAAAGCCTGGGCCTGCAGGCCCGACCAGTGTCTGTTGTATACTCTGGGTCTCAGAGGATAGACCGTCTGTGAAGAAACCTGCTGTAAGTGCTCAAGCTGTGTCAAGTACTAGTCAGGGAATCCTGTGTCTAGTAAGAGCTCTGCCGAGCAGGACTATTTTCTGTTTGCCTGTAGTTAAGGCTTGTTTGATTTCCGTTTTGCTGCAATAAACCCAGGCAACACCTGGACTTGAACTGTAAGTTGTGTCCCTGTCTCTGTCTGCTGAAGCCCTTGCTGCCTACCTGTTGCTGGTCCCCCTCACATATGGTGCTTTGGATGCGGGCAGCGGATGCAAAAGAGACATACACACGTTTAACAGATGTTTTGCTGAAACCCCATGTCCTGGGTAAAAGCTGCAGCAGTATCAAAACCAGAGACTGCAAACATGGATGAATTGCTCAAACAGTTAATCCAGGCCAACTCAAGCCTCCAACTGATGACTGCAAACCAGCAGAAGGTGCACGAGGAGGCCATGCGAGCGCAGGCTGAAACAAACGCTTTGCTGATAGAGGCTAATCGTCTCGCCTTGCAGGAGCAGTAGCACATTAACAGGCAGCTGCAGGAGCAAGTCCAAGCCAGGGCCGGGACGACGGGTAGGCAGAGGTAGGCGATCACCTAGGGCGCCTCATTCTGTCTGTCCCTAAGGGGCGCAGTCAGGTGCCCCGAACCTCCCGGGCTCCAGGCCGCTGCCGTGGGCCTGGAGCACCGACTGGCCCTTCAGCTGCAGGTACGTCCGCAGGACGCATGTGCAGCTGCGGGCTTCTGCGGAGCAGGGAGCGCTCGCTCTCTGCTCCGCAGACAGTGTTGACCGACACAGCGGGGCCGCCGGGTCCTCATGGCGCTGAGGACCCGCCGTGGCCCCGTGCAGCTCAGCTGGCAGCGTCGCGATGTAGTGAGGTCATCGCGATTCTGCCTCTCCTCAGGCACACAGCCCATCATAGGCTGTGCGCCCGTGGAGCTGCCGGAGGAGCGCACGGCTGGTAAAGAAGAGAACAAGAGAAGAGGAGCACAGGGCCGGGAAGCAGGTAAGGTAGTATTAATGTTGTTATTTTTTACCTGAGAGTGCCCCTATATGTGTATGCCTGCCTGAGCCCCTATATACCCCTGCCTGAGCCCCTATATCTATATGCCTGCCTGAGCCCCTATATACCCCTGCCTGAGCCCCTATATACCCCTGCCTGAGCCCCTATATCTATATGCCTGCCTGAGCCCCTATATCTATATGCCTGCCTGAGCCCCTATATACACCTGCCTGAGCCCCTATCTCTATATGCCTGCCTGTGTGCCCCTATATACACTTGCCTGAGCCCCTATATACACCTGCCTGAGCCCCTATCTCTATATACCTGCCTGTGTGCCCCTGTATACCTGCCTGAGTGCCCCTATATTTATATACCTGCCTGTCTAAGGGGACAATATATACCTGCCTGACTGAGGAGACATATCTATCTATCTATCTATCTATATATATATACACATGCCTGACTGAGGGGGCATATCTGTATACCTGCATAACTAATGGGGACCTATATAGCTTCCTATCTGAGGGGGCATATATACCTGTCTAACTGCAGGGCCCTATATGGCTTCCTATCTGAATGGACGAATATACCTGTCTAACTGAGGGGATGTATATAGCTATAATTAAGGAGTTGCTGGAAATGTGAGGATTCTAAGATATTTGTGTCCAAATCTGCAGGGACGAGTACTGGCTGGAAGCAATAAGCATGAAGGTGTGAACCGGATGGAGAAGAAAAGGGAAGGTGAACGACGCTGATCAGAAATGATGTCTCCTGTGAGTCACTAACTGTATCTGCAGAGTAATCACTTATATTTCTGCAGAGCGTCTACATACAACTAGTTTCTACCACTATCTGGTCACTGTATGGTAGTGGTATATGTACTCAGAGGCTGTGTGCAGTGGATAGTCACATGTGGGGGTTGCGTTCGGTCAGGGTCTGACAGGATTATTTGATCCTTATGTAGTAATAGTTTTGGGTCTTGGTTTTGTAGGAGTGTTTTTTAGTAACAATCATTCGTCTGGTAGATTTGCTCCATGTATCGGTGGATTATTCGGTGACTGTTATTTAGGGGTATTACACTGTCATACGGAGGGGAGCAATTTTGAAAAAGCAAATTTGTCAGGGCTGATTTTCATTGTGCAGCGACTGCTGAGGTGATGGACAGGATCTATGTGGAACATGCAGAAAATTATGACGGACCGGGCCAGGGCGAGAGGACCTGGGCAGGGCGAAGGAATTTTTTTTTGTGGGGGTGCAATTTTTGGGGGGAGCGAGGGGGGGGCCATTGGCGTACCCGCCAGGGCAAAAAAATTCCCTTTTGCCCCGGCCCCGGCCCAAGCATGGCCCAAAGTGTGCAGGGGAGGGGCAGCTCCCTTTCCCCCACCCGTGCTGCTGTACAGGTCCCTCCCAAAAACGACGCCCACGGGCATTTTTTGACCCCTATCTTGCCGTTTTTTGAAAGGGGCAGAGCGGAGAGTCTACCTCGCCCCCTGGGCTAATTTATGGCGCCTTTCCTGACTGGGGAACCACAGAAGCAATTTCGACCAAAGCGACAGGATGCCAAGGATATACCAAAAATTAAAGGCTGAGATCCTGGCTCGCCGGGGGTTAAACACCAAAGTCGGGCCGGCGTTGTTCACAACTGATTTTCCGGGACCACCCCCACCCGGGTCTCAGATTTACGACCGGGGTTTCCCGTGAAAAAGTGGCCGGGTCGAAGGTATAAAGCCACGGGGACTTGCTACAAGCCGGGTCTTCCGACCTCCAACCGGGGAATAGCAAATCGTGGGGATGTCTGGTAAGCTGTCCCAATCAGAAGGGGGGGGAAAAGTGCCCCCAAGGGGGAGGGGGCCAGGGGGGACCTATGGAGGAGAGTAAAGGCCCCAAATGGACACCCCCTTTCAAGGGCAAGCCTCGGGGGGACCGGGGCCACATTTGTGTTTTGCTTTTAGTGGTTCGGCCATGTTTCTGCAACTGTCCCCTTACCCGGAACCCATGGACTGTGATACGGCTAATGGAGGTATTTTTGCACGGCCAAATCCTGCAAGACTGTATTGGAGACTGATCACCAACTCTGCCAAAAAAAGGGTGAATGACTTTCCAGTGACAGCTCTACTGGACTCCGGAATTTCTAGTCACCAGTGCATGCCAGCCTGATTGCCCTACATCCATCAGGGAGGGCTATTGGGGTCCTGTGCGCCCACGGGGGACCCCAAAAAAAAAAAGAGTACCCACCGCCCAGTGAAAAAAGAACTACTTGCGGACGCCTCTCATGAAGGGGTGTAGTTAGGTCTTCAGCACACGGTGATTCTGGGGAAGACTTCCCTTATTCGGGATTTGTGGCAAAAAGGACCATCACTGTAAAAGTTAAGGGAATTTTCGGGGATGTCATTTGCCCCAAGCCTTTTGAAAGTGAGGCTAGACTACTGCATAGGGTGACCACAGGGGGTTTTGGATAGTTTTCCCCTAGCATTTCTGGCTGGTGAGACTGAAGGAACAGAGGAAGGGGCGCAAAACCCTGTTTTTAGGGGCCCGGGGGGGATAACTTTTACCCCACTTCAAAAACCCACCTTGGAAAAGCTGGGGGAAAATTTTTTAAGGTTGAATGGAACCCAAATCCCCCGGCTATACGGTGTACCGCAAGGGGCATCACTCCATGACCTATTAACCAGATTGTAAAATCGGGGGGAGGGGGAGACAACTGGGGGTTTTCCCCCACCCTCTGGGAAAATGGTCTTAACCTTGCCCATAAACACTTTTGGGAGGGCATTTTAGGCACTGAAAAACCAAGACGCATTTTTCAAAGTTTTTTCTGGGCCAGGGGTTTAATACTGATGTAAAGCGGTCTGTATTCCTCCCCCAGAGTTCAATGTCGCTCCGATCCCCTTTTCCCCAACCCCCCCTGGTTTGCCCTACCCACATAAAATACCCTTTAGAGGATTGCGAGGGACTTAGTGGCCCTCAATAAACCCTTGGGCGGGCCATCAGTATTCTGGGGGTATAATTACCCACCCTTACCCTCTCTAAAAATATTGCGAAGGACTGTTCCATATTTTATCGTACAGGCCCCCAAAAGAGATCCTCAAAACCAAAGGGAAAACCCCTTCATGCCGAGTCATAAAGGGAGTTATGCAAGTTTTTTAACATTAAACATTTGCGCACATCCTATACCCCCCCCAAACGGGGGGGCTTTTGAACGATTAACAAGACGCCAAAAAAAAGCTAAAAAGGGGTGGTCAGTAAGGATGAGAAGGACTGGGACTGTCTGCTGCCATATTTGATGTTCTCATCCGGGAATTTCACAGCCCCTCGACAGGGTTCCCCCTTTTTGATTTAGTCTATGGTAGATTCCGGGGGACTCCGGATATAGCCAAGGAGACCCGGGGGCAAGAGGCCACCCCCACAAGATGAATCAAACATATCTCCCCAAATGCGACCGAATCGCAGCGGTTATGCCCACGTTAAAAACATTAGAAAAGGGACAAGAGGCCCAGAGCCGGGGATATAACAATCGCCAAAGTGGGAGCTTTCCCTGGGGGGTCGGTGCTAGGCTTGGGGCCCCCCTTAGAAGGAAGTTCTTGCAAATGGCAAGGCCCTATGAATTGTGGAAAAAATTGGGGGGAAATGAATTACAAAGTGTACCACCTGAGACGAAGCCCAAACAGGGGTATCCCCATTAAATTTTTTTAACCTTGAAGGGCAGGGGGACCCTGGGAGCAAAGATACCCCCCCAGTGTGGGTTTCCCGAGGACGGTATCAGACCCTGTCAAAGTCCAGAACAAGGAACACTGGAGAAACCGAAATTTATACAGAAAACAAGGATGGTTCTCGGGGGGGGTACCAGGAAAAACAACAATTTTCACACCCAGGTTTCATTTGAAACCTTAAACCAGTTCCAGAGCTCGTAAACGGGGGATATCTAGGAGGCGAGAAAGTTAGACCTCGGGTGATTTAAGATCAGAAAACGAGTGGGCAACCCCATTGTGCCTCCCAAAACCGGAACGGCTCTTACGCTTCTGTAAATTTTCCCAAGCTTAATGAAGTCTCAAGTTCAATGCGCCCAAGCCCAGGGTCGCCCAGCTAATTGAGAGGGGGGGTCAAAATATTTTTTTTACCTTGAAACCCACACTAAAGACTATGGCAAATTCCCCTTACCATCAGCCAAAAAGAAACGGGTTTTTTCTACAAACCGGGCGGGGGTTTCCCAACGTCTGCCTGCCTTTTTTTCCTGGGGGCCCCCCCACCCCCAAAGGTTTAAAGGATGTCATCCTCAACCCCATCATCGATAGCTTAGGCAAAACTGATGCCAAATCTTTTCGAGGACTGGGGCAGCACCCAAGGGAAAAAGGGCCGGCTTAATTCCTTAGGGGCCGGGGTAACAGCAAACCAGAGAAATGGCTTTAGGACTGGAGGGAAACCCGATACCTAGGGTAAAAAATAGGGAGGGGTGTTATAAAAACCTCAATTAATAAGGTGGAGGCGATACAGGGCTGGCCACAACCCACAACCAAAAGGCAGGGGGGCCTTTTTAGGTATTGTGGGTTACTATCGTAGGTTCATCCCTAACTTTGCCAGTATAGCAGCCCCCTAACACCAACAAAAAACAAAGTCCTCATGGCCATTGGAACCCCGAGGGGAAGGGCATTTCCCAAAAATTGAAAAGGCCCTTTTTAAAAAACCATACTGATCAACCCCCAATTTTAAAAAGGGCTTTATTGTACAGACGAGCGTCTATTGGGGCTGGTGCAGTCTTTCCCCGGGGGTAAACGGGAAAGAGCTCCGGGCACGATTTAAATAGGGGAAACTCACTCCCGCAGAGAGGGAAATTTCAGTATTTTGGGGAGAGTGTTTTCCCTCAAGGGGTCCCTTTACCCTTAATACTAAACCTTAGGGTGCCCCCTTCAGGTTGGGCACAACCACGCACCGCTAACCCGGATGTCCCAAGAAAGGAGAAATGCCGGGGCCCCCGATGGTTCCCGAACTGCAGAATTACAGTTTTTTGAAACATAGGCGGAAACTGCAGGGCAATGCTGACCACTGTAAAGACACACTTTTTGGTACAAAAGTGTCCGACCCCCCGCAGGTTTTGAACGAGGGGGAGGTAAGTGAGACAGTGACAGGGGCATTATTGAGGGGAGATATATTTCCCTAAATGCTCTCCCTTCGGCCTTGGGGAGTATGGGGACAATGCTGTCACCGAGAAGCCTGGTCTCTGAAGGGAAACCAACAGTTTGTGTGCAGTAACAATTTTACGACATGTTTGGATAACAGTTCCAATCTGCTTTTGGTCTGGGGCCTTTTCCTGAGTGGTTTTTAAAAGCAGGTGGGTGGCCACTCCCACCACCAGGGAGGCTGGTGTCCACCCTTTAAGCCTGGGCTGCAGGCCGACCATGCCTTTTTATACTCTGGGTCTCAGAGGATAGACCGTCTGTGAAAACCTTTCTGTAATGTTTCAAGCTTGTAAAGTACTGTCAGGGAATCTTGTTCTAGTAAGAGCCTGGGAGGGACTTTTTTCCCTGTTTCCTGAAGTCAAGGTCTTTTGATTTCCGTTTTGCTGCAATAAACCCCAAACAACCCTGGGCTTGAACTGTAAGTTATGTCCCTGTCTCTGTCGCTGAAGCCCTTGCTGCCTACCTGTTGCTGGTCCCCCTCCAAATATTAATATATATATAAATATATAATATATATATAAAAATATATTAATATATAAAAAATATAAATATAATATATATATTTATTTTGTGTGGTGTGTTGTGTGTACAAATATATGTACACATATGTATGTATATAAATATAACATATAACGCACAATATATCTATATAAATATATGTGTGTGCATGTGTAACTATGGTATACTTCCTAGGACTATAGGACTAAATATATAAATATATAAATGTATATATATTTACTCACAAAAACACTTTCATACACGAATATATAAACACTTCCTTGAGCAAATTATTCTATTTAGTTCTCCTTAACTAGGGAGAAAGTCAGTTGTCGCTGATGAAATCACAGTAGAAACTTTCACGAGCATATTTCCATTTTTACATGTGTAGGTAATTGTTTAACAATTCACTTGGAGAAATGATCTAATTAAAAATGTTTGTATCCATTTGTTTCTCACTTATTTTTCCTGTGTGAAAATTTGGTCTGAATGAGACCCTCAGTCTCCCAGTACAATTACTCACTTACCACAACTATGTGAAGAGATTCCCCTTCAAGGGCTTCTGCATAATGCAATGTTAGCTAGAGTTTAAAGTTGAACGGCTATGCTTTCCAATCTATATACTTAAGAAACAAAATATGAGACCTTGTTGCCATCATGTAAGGAGGTTTTGTGCTGCTGACATTTATGAGTCGTCTGCTTACTCAGGTGTCTCCATTTTACTATGGGAAAATATTCATTTGACTGAGAAATCCCAGAAAAATGTCTGTGGGTGTATCAGATACACATGCATCATGTGGTTCTTGCACAGTATGATCAATGGAGTAATAATTCTGCCAATAATAAAGAGTGTAGTAGTCACTGTTCAAAATTTTGAGAGAAAATCTTCTGATATAGACAGTGACACCATAAAGTATAAGCACAACACCAACTTTTGTCTCAAGGGTGTAGTACTGCTTCTTCTCATCATAGACCTCCCCTATTATATGGGAGAGACATTCGTGATAAACAGTGAATTTTGACAGTGGGAAACCATAGATGCTTCAGAAATGGCTGTTCATGTAAAACATAGGTTTCCTGAGCACGCCAAATGTGAACTAGTGCTTGACCAGTAGAATGAGACCCCAAACAGACCTCTAATTGCTGTAGTAGAGAATATGGGCCGGGTTAATTTAATAGTATAACCCCTTCAAATAGTCCAAATAACTAGTTTAATTATTTGCCCAGAATATAATGAAGAGCTATTGTACTACAGTGGTAGGAATACACAGTGCGGCTGTGCTGCCGTTAGTCCTACCTCCGATGCCTCCAGCTTGCCAACACCTGGCAGAAGCATCAGAGACAGGACTATCGGTCACACCGCGTGGCACCATATATTCCCACCCTAGAATCTTCCTAAATTTGTGGATACAAAGCTTTTTTATTGCTTGCATATATAACCCACTTTGGATGTAGAGAAGCTGCTTTAGGCCATGTCTACACAGCAATGTTAAGATGCCGTCCAAACTCCGGCGAATTTTAAAACCGAACAAGAAAAATTTGCGCTGTGTAGACTACAGTAGATATTTTCCATTGAAGTCTACACAGCGCTGGGCATAGACAGATTTTCGGCAGATTCTAAATACTGAATCCACCGAAAATTCACAGAGAATCCAGTGGTGTGTAGACATAGCCTAAGAGTTATTTGCACTCAGTCATCATGATAGTTGTGAGTGACATCAGCTATTCAGTGCCCATGTTTTTGTCACTATCAGAATACTTTCAAAGGAAAAGGGGCAGCAGGAAACTGCAGACTTTGAACTAAATACTTGAAAGTACGGGGCTTTCCAGAAGCACAAATCCATGATGTTGTTTTTCCTTTCAACAGTGAGAGAAATGATGTAACAACACCCCTTATATAAAAGAATGTATATACAAAAACTGAAAAAAAACCTCCCCAAAGACCACCTCTCAAAAAAGTTGGCCGCGGGGGGGCTTGGCTTCTCTGTGGCAGATTTTTAGTCCCATCATATATTACTGTATTTGTACAATGGCTGTCTACTGTTACTGATGTTACAGAAGAATATTTATTATGGTCCTGTGTTGATAAAAAAAAAATCTTATGTTGTAAATTGTGATGAGCTTTTGTTCTGTGTTAGACATGTAAGCATACATGATAAGTAGATTTGATGAAATGTTCATATAGATGTAGAAGAAGAAGATAATGATAGATTAAAATGATAGATATTGAGAAAAAAGAGATAATTATTTTGGAAAAAGAAAATTAAAAGGTAGAAAAATAATAGTTAAGATAGATAGATATTTTTAAAAAGAAAAGATAGATAGATGATAATATAGATGAATGAAAAAAAATAAAATATTGAGAGACATAAACAGATGGAGACAATGATCTTAACAGGTAGAAAAATAGATAGATATGTAGATTTATGGATGGATAGATAGATAGGTAAAAGGAAGGAAAAGAGAGAGAAAAAATATTAAATTAAATATGGAAAACAGATACAAATTGATTGACAAAGCAACAGATATACAGATTAATAGATATCGAAAACAGTGGATCCAAAAAGATTCTTTTGAGTCAGTGTCTCGGGTTCTGCAATATGAAACCTGATGTTCCAGCCACGAAATGCATAGTTTCAAATAAAATACGTATTATTTATTCAAGGCGTTTTAGTGCTTCTAAAACCCGATACTAGGTCTAGTCATAGCAAAACCAGACCCCAAGACATTGACTCTCGTTACAACCACTCTAGCCACTCCGATGTGGCTAGACGCTACAAGAAAGCAGCTCATTCCAAAGGATCCCAGTTAGAGATGGGCGAATTGATTCCAACCATAGTTTCCAATTTTGAAATTGAAAAAGAGGAGATTGAGTGGGCGGCCGCCACGCGACGTCAAAAAATTTTCTGACCACGCCCATCTTGTAGATGTGCCAGCCCCTTAAAAAAGCCACATAAATTTCCCCCCTTTCCTCCCATAATGGCCCTTTGGGAAGAAAGCCGGTAGATGCCCTTATAGCCAGGTATACCCCCCCCCCCATAACCGGGTAGTGCCCCTTACAGGCAGGTAGATGCCCCTTGAACCAAAGGGGGTTAGTTCCCCCCTTTTGTACCCCAAGTAGATCCCCCCTCTTGCCGGTAGAGCCAAATTTTTTGGGCCGGGTAGTTGCCCCCCTTTTGTTACCCAAGGTAGATCCCCCTTTTTTTTTTGGGCCAGGTAGATCCCCCTTTTTTTAGCCAGGTGGGTTTCCCCCTTTGTTACCAAAGGGTAGTTTCCCCCCATTTTTTTACCCAAGGTAGATGCCCCCATTGTTACCAGGTATCCCCCCATTGTTGGGCCAGGTGTGCCCCCCTGTTCCCACTTGGGATGCCCCATTGGGGCCAGGTATTTGCCCTCTCTGTTGCCGGGAGCCCCCCCATTTTTACCCAAGGTAGACCCCCCTTTGTGCCCGGTAGATCCCCCCTCTTTTCCCAAAGGTAGATGCCCCCTCTTTTTCCCAAAGTAGATGCCCCCTCTGTAGAGGTAGACCAAATTTGTAGCCAGGTAGACGCCCCCCTTTGTTAGCCAGGTAGACGCCCCCCGGGGGTTAGCCAGGTAGCCCCCCCTTTGTTGCAGGTAGATCCCCCCTTTTGTTAGCCAGGTAGATCCCCCCATTTTTAGCCGTGTAGATCCCCCCAAATTGTTACCCAAAGGTAGTCCCCCCATTGTTAGCCGGGTTTGGCCCCAAATTTTTAAACCGGGTTGGTTCCCCCCATTTGTTACCAGGTAGTGCCCCCTCTTTTGGGCCCCCCCCCGTAGATCCCCCATCTGTTCCCACGTAGTGCCACTATTTTTCCCAAGTAGTCCCCCCAATTGTTACCCAGGTAAAATCCCCCCTTTGTAGTCAGGTGATCCCCCCTCTGTTGCCAGGTAGTGCCCCTCTGTCCCAAAGGAGTGCCCCCTTATTTGTGGGTTTTTGCCCCATTGAAACCCTTTTTAGTGCCCCCTTATTGAGCCGGGTAGATGCCCCCTCTGTTCCCAGGTAAAACCCCCCCATTGTAGCCAGGTAGGGGCCCTCTTATTGTACCGGGGTAACCCCCCTTATAGCAAATTAAAATTTAAAATGAAAAAAGTCCCTTACCTCACCAGGCCCCTTTGCAGCTCCGGACACCCGATCTCCTCGCGAGCAGGGGGTGAGTGCACCACGCGTCGCTTCCCCCTGCGCCGCTGACCTGTATGACGGCCCCAAAACGGCACCGGACTACAGGGGGGGGGGGGGAGGGACGATCCCTCCTCCCTCCTCCCCTCACTCGGCGCTGACATACGGGGGGAAAAACGGGGAGGGAACGATCCTCCTGCCTCCCTGCAAGCGGACTCGGGCGGGTAGCGGCCGTGGGGCCCGCTTCCCCCGCCTGGGGGAACGGCCCGGCGGCGCCAGAGTAGCGCACCGCGTTTCTCTGGGCCCGCGGTATTTAAAAAACCCCCCGCTCCCTGCTGGCGGGGGGGGATTTTCGCCAACTCTGCGGGATGGGGGGGTGACCCCAAATAGCGGGCCCCCCCTGCCAAAAAGGGGAAGTTGGCAAGTATTTCTAACGAATGGAATTCGTTTAAAATTTTTCAGGAAAACTTTGGTTTGAAGGGTCAAAGTTTGGGGGACTTGGGGTGAACAAAATGTGTTTTGATTGATAAAATGGGCGAGCAATGGCTAAGGGGGCAAAGACTTGGGGAAAGAAGGGGCATAGCCTGATGACATGTGCAGAGAGGGCCCAATCAGAGACCGGCGGGATTCGTGACGTCCCCGCACTTTAAGTCCGGGCGCGATGCTGGGAGCTCACATCCTCTCCGTACTGCGGGGAAGGTGTGTGGGGATTGTAAAGCTCTTATGAAGAACTGTTTTTTTAACAGGGTTTTTGGGGGGTTTTCCAGCTTTTTTTCGAGATGTTTTTAAATTTTATTTTTGATTTTGTGGGGTATTTGGGTTGAAGTCCCCCTGTGTGTCCACTGCAGCTGATATACATTTAAATCCTATCTGCCCCAGCACATTTAATATCCAAAGGGGGGTCTAAGCCCCTTCCTGTTGTTTTATTTAAAAAAACGGTTTTTTACAATACAATAACTTATTTTTGGCTGCTCATTCTTTTGCGCAATTTTAACCAGGGGGAATTTGCGTTGTTTTCTGTGTGGTGACCCAAGAAACCGTCCTTTTCCCGCCAAAAAAAAACAAATTTTCCCCGTAGCCCAATTCACAAGCGAAGGGTTTTAAATTTCAAATTTTTTTCTTTTTGTTAGCGTAGAAAACACCCATTGTAAAACGCTACAAAGCCCTATTTGTGGTTGCTAATTGTTTGGCGCAATTTCATCCAGGGGTTAATTTAAAGGTTGTTTTTGTGGTGTGGTGACAAAAAAAAACCTCTTTTTTCCCCCCAAAAAAAAAAATTTTCCCGTAGCATAATTCACAAGCGAAGGTTTTTACAATTTTTTTTTTTGTTGTGAAAAAAGTTAACACGCAATTGTAACACGCTACAACTAGTAGTTTTTGGCTGTCAATTTTTTTGCGAATTTAATCCCGGGGTTAACGTTGTTTTTCTGCTGTGGGGACTCCCAAGAAACCGTCATTTTCAGCCAAAAAAATTTCAAATTTTTCCCTTTGATAATTACAAGCGAAATTAAATTTCAATTTTTTCTCTTTTTGTGTGCGTACAAAACACGCAATTTTAACACCCCAAAGAGTAGTTTGTGGCGCTCAAAATTTTTTGCGCAATTTTCATCCAGGGGTTAAATTAACGTTGTTTTTTGAGTGGTGACAAAAAAAACCTTTTTTTCACCGCCAAAAATTTCAATTTCCGTAGCATAAATTTACAGCCCAAGGTTTTATTACAAATTTTTTTTGTTGTGTACGTAGAAAAAACGCAATTGTAACACGCAGAAAACAGTGTTTGTGGTACTCAATTCTTTTGTACAATTTACATAGGGGTTAATTTAAAGGTTTTTTTTCTGAGGTGGTGACAAAAATAAACCCTCTTTTTTACCCCCCCAAAAAATTTCAAATTTTCCGTAGCATAATCACAAGCGAAGTTTAAAAACAATTTTTTCTTTTTGTGAGCTAGAAAACACGCCATTGTAACACGCTACAACTCATTTTGTGGTTGCTAATTTTTTGGCGCAATTTTACATCCAGGGTTAATTAAGCTTGTTTTGCGTTGTACTCGTAAAAGAAAAAATTTTTTTTTCACCCCCAAAGAAATTCTATGCATAAAAAATATCCGAAGGTTAATTAAGGGCCGTTTGTGTTTTTTTTTCAGTAAAATACACGAGTTTTAAAAGACATACAAACAATTTTTCCTGCCCCTTTGTGGAGCGCAATTTACTTCCAAGGGTTACCAGCTTGTTACTGGGTTCATTTTGGGCAAAATACGGATGTGTATTTATCATATACAAATTTCAAAAAACAGTGTCTGTACATTTTTGAAAAGAGGTATTCAGACAGAAAAGGGCCCGGCTCTTCACCTGCGAGTGGCAGAGGCACAAACATTCCGGCCCCGGTCGCAAAAACAGCAAAGGGGGCGTCGCAGCAGGGGGCCTCGGGGAAAGGGCCCCAACTGCCCCCTAAAATCTGAAACCGTGGGTGACTAGCAACCCAAGGGGTTTTTGATTGGTTGGGGTAGGTCATCCCCCTTCCTCCCCGATGCTTTGAAACCCCAAACCAAGAAAAGGGGGGGAAGTAAAACCCCAAGGGCCCTTTTTTGGCATGGCCCGGGGGGGGTCAGCGGGGGCCCCCACCTGCCCTGCCATTGTCCCATCCAGTTCCCCCAGCCCGGGGTTACTTTGTGGTCTGGGGGTCAGCCCCCCCCTATATTTGCGAGGGATGAAACCCAATTTTTAGGAGGCAGTCGCGGATTTTTAGCGAAGCAGTGGGGGGCCAAAATTCCCCTGCTTTTTGCAGTAGGCGGCAAAGTATAAATTTTTGAGAAATGGCCCTGGGGGTCATGTTTTGAGGGGTTTAGCCTTTCCTACCAAAACCGGTGATTTTGGGGCAGCCCTTTACGAGGGAAACCCCCAAAAAGTGATGAAGTAGCCGAAAGCCTTGGGAGGCCCGGGGGGGGGAAGGGCTTATCATCGTCAGGAGAAAAGGGCGTCGCTTGCGGTCAGGCAGCGGGGCAGCCAGCAAGTGGGTTGTGTTTGGGGGTGAGTAAGGGGGTTTGCAGCGTGTGAGGTTGGGAGCCAAGCGGCCACGGGGGTTTTAAAAACCCCCTTGCAGGTCCAAAAAAAGTAGGGAAAAGGGGCTCAGCGAAAAACCCCGCGGGCGGCAGGGAGTCAATCAGTGCGGAGCGTTGCGGTAAAACCGATATCGGCGGTGTGGCAGTTCTTTGTAAGACCCGGAGGGAGCCCAATATGGGGTATATGTAGAATCGGGAGGGGAAAGGGGAAAACGTGGCCCGGGAGCTAAAGTTGGCACCACGGCTGCGTCAAAAACTTGCAGGTCACATCCGGGGGGCCTAGGGGGAAACCCTGGTCAGGTGGGGGTCCATCCCGCCGCTTTTCCGCAACAACGCAGCGCCCAGTGGGAGCATGCCTTGGCCCGTTTTAGGTCCACCACCTCTGAGAAAGGGGGCGGGGTTTTTTTTGCATCATTTTTCCCGGGCCAGTTGTTGCTCCCCGTTTTCCCGGGCCGCAAACCAAAAGGGATTAAAAAAAACCAAAAAATATCGTTAAAAAAATTTAAAAATCAAAAATTTAACCCCGGGGGTCCGGGAAGTTGGGTTTTGTAAAATTAAAAAGGGGACTTTTCCAACGTAAACGAATGGTTTTGGGCCCAAAAGATTAAATGCCCGTAAAAAATTTTTTTAAAAAGGGAAGATTTAAGGCATTTAAAAGTAAGAACAGGTGGGCCAAGTCCCAACAAGGGGGTTGTGTTGGCCTTTGGGGGCAGCCGGTAGAGCTTTGGGGTTTGGGAAAAAAAAAGGGACGGGGGTTACAACACGCTTCCCAATTTCCAAAAGGGGAAAGGGAAAGGGGGTAAAAAACCCAAACTTCGGAGTAGTCAATCCTTTTGCGGGCTTGAGGAAAAACCGAACTGGCTTTGGGAAAAAATTCCTTTGAAACCCAAAAGGGGGGAAACGAAAAAAGGGGTTTAAAATGAGAATTGAAAAGAAAGGAAAATGGGGGGGAATAATTTGGGCCCCACGGTGGTAAAACTTGAAGGGGGTAAATCCGGGGTGGCCTTGGGAAAAAACTTAAAATTTGTTGGTTTCCAAAACCCTGGGCTTTTGTCCAAAAAAAGGAAAAAGCGAGTGGGGCAGGACCAGGCCCGGTCCACCCCCTTTTAAAATTTTCTTTTCCCACACCCCCTCCCCCTAACCCTCCCCCCCCAATCATGGCGCCCCCGTCGTTCAGCGAGGCGATTGCAAAGAGACAACAGTTCCCGTCCAAACCTTTCCTTTAAGGTGCGGGAAAGTTGCCCCGTCTCCTGCCCAAGTTTTTGGGTCCCTGCGCCCCCCCTTTTCCAAAAATGGGGGGACTCGGGCCAACCTTTCAGAAAACAATGGTTTGTGCCGCCCCGGGGATGGAGATTCCCATGCCGTAATTTTTTTCCAAAAAGGCAAGAAAAAAAAGCACTTATAAATATGAAAGAAAGAAGGGGGCCCAGCCCCTTGAGCTTATGGTTTGTTCCAAGGGTTTGAAAGGGCAGGGGATGTCTGGAGTGTAACTACGGTCGGGGTCAGTCCCTTGGGTCCTTTACGGCCCCTGGGGTGAATGTGTTTCCCGGCCCCAGGAACCCAAAACTTGGACAGGAGACGCCGCTTTCTCCCACGTTGCCCAAAACTGCGGCTCCTGGGGCCCAATGCCCGCCTCCCCCCTCCCCCACCACCCACCATTCAGCCCCCCAAAAAGTACTGTCCATCCAACCCCCCATGAGTAGGGCCGCGGGTCACGCGTTCTCACCTGGCTTCCCTGGCAAAACGAAAGTCACACAGGGGGAGGAAATGTTTGGGCTTTCATGCGGCAAGAAACAAATGGTGGCTTTCTCTCCCAAAAAAAACCTGAAAAAGGGCCCCCAATGGTGAGGCCCAATGGGGGAACATGGTGCCCACGCGCCCCGAGGGGGATGGTCCATGCGCCCTCATGGCGCACGTGTTAAAATTGGGTTGAAAAAAAGGGTTTCCTGAAGTTTTTCCACCGATTTTCAGAAGATTCTGAAAATGGCCGGGGAAACTTTTGCATGCATTAATCCTTTCCCTTTAAAAGCCAGGAACACCTCCTCGAGTTGCAGGGGCCCAAAACGGCCTCCCCCAACACATTGATATCCCGATGTTTCCCCCCTTTGGAATTCCAGCCTCCCACTTTTGGGAAACCGACTGTATGAACAGAAAAAGGCCATTAATGTTTTTTTGAGGGAATCCAGGCGGACGGGAAAGTACCCCCCTGTGTAACTTTGATGCCCACCGTGGCGGGGGCCTTTTTGGTAAAAACCTGCCGTTTGTTGAGGCCATTCGGGGGAGGCCACAAAATTTTTTCAGTCGGGGGGGATACGGGTGAAAAAAAATCTTTCCCACGGGTTTGCCCTGGACAAATGCTGAAAAATCTGTCTGGGCGGGGGGGGAGACGTGGCGATACACCCCTTGGGCCACATGAGCCCGGTGAGGACTGAAATGGAGGAGGGGGGGACTTTGGGGGGCAGAGAATTTTTGGGTTTGAAATGGGTGGTTTTTCTCCCCAGGTGAAAAGAGAGGAGGGCAGGAGCGCTGTGGGGGAAGGTAGAGGGAGAGGGGAAAAGGGAGAGGCAAAAGACCCGCAAGCCCTTTTGGCAGTATACAGTGGGGGGGGGGGTTTTTGGAGGCGGGGAGCCCCTGGGGTTTCACTTGTGCAGAAGGCCCGCAGCATGTGATTTGCCTGTTAGGGGACACCCAAATTTTATTTCCGAAATCCGGCAGAGGGATGACTTCTGGTCCCCCCCTTTGGACCCTCGTACGGCCCAAAAATGGGAGTTTTTTTCCCAGCTTTTGAGGGGAGGAAAAAAACTCAAATATTTGGGGGAAAATCCCCCGTAGTAGTTGGCCGTGCCTTTGTGCCATGGGTCCCCTCTGCCCGGTCTGCCCGGGGGGTTCTTCAGCGCTCACGTTTTACTGCCCCCCGGCTGCCGGGGGAAAGGGGTGTGGGGGTCGGACCCGTCCCGGTAAAATCAGCAGCAAAAAAGTCTGGAGTCATGTTGGCGCTTCTTCACCCGCCTATTTTAGGAGGGCAGTCGCCAAGCAGCAGCGGGACTGGGCAGACCCTGAACCAACAGGTGGGGGGCCCCCTTGGGACAGCACGCTGCCCCCCAGTTAGAAAAACCCGCTGGACTAGGGGGCAGCCAAACTGGTTGTGGGGCCCAAAACTTGCCGATTTTGCAGTGGGGAAGCTGTCCTGCCGGCCAGTAGTTTTGGCCCTCAAAAGGGGGGTTCAGTGCGGCGGGGGCCATCGTTACCCCAAAAAGAACCCGTTTTCCCCGGGAAAAGTTTGGAAAGATGCCTTTGTCAAAATGAATTTAGGCGTGGATTTTAGCCGGGGTTTCCCCCAAAAAAAAGCTGAGGCTCCGGGCTTTCAAACAGCCCTGACGGGCCCCCCCAAAAATTGGGGAAAAAGAGTTGGGTTCAAACTTTCCTGCTCAGAAACTATTCTGGGTGCCGCCACCCGCCCGATGCCCAAAAAATCTGCTGACAGTTTTCCCTCTGCCCCCAAACCCTCTTTACCAGGGGTGGGAATTTCCACCCACCTCCCACTTTGTCATTGTGCCACTGTTTTTGACCTTTTTGCTGTGCTGGGCTGCTTTCCCTGAACCCACACACTGTGTCATTGTGCCAAATTTTTGACCTCTGCTGCTGTGTGGCTGATGCGTGACCTACACCTGTTTTCATTGTCCTTTCTCTGTTGGGCCCCTTTCCCGTTTTTTCCACCTCCAGAATGGGGCATTGGGGCCTGGGTTTACCTCATGCTGCTCTGTGGGGCTGCCGTGACCTCACCCCTGTGTCATTGTGACTCTCTGACTCATGCTGCTGCTATGGCTGCTGCTGTGACCTCCACACTGTGTCATTGTGCCCCTGTCTGACCCCATGCTGCTGGGTGGGCGGGGTGCCCCTGACCCCAGACTGTGTTTTTTGTCCCAAAACTTTGACCCACTTGTTTTTGCCCCCTCCGAAAGTCATTGTGCCACTGTTGAAAATCATGCTGTGCTGCCGTGACCCCCCACACTGTTTCATTGTGCCAATGTCTGAAACCCCATGCTGCTGCTGTGGGTGTGCCGTGACCCCACACACTGTGTCTTTTCCCAAAACTCTGGGCCCATACTGTTTTTGCCACTCCCAGAATTTATTGTGCCCCTGTCTGACCCCATGCTGTTGCGGGCGTGCCCTCCGTCTTGTAATGTGCCCCTCTGTGGTTTTCCCGGGTTTTTTCACCTCCAGAATGTCATTTTAGCCCCTGTTGACCCCATGTGCTGGGGGTGCCCCCCCGTTTACCTCCCCCACTTTCCCCGTTTTTATGAAGGGGGGCCCCCTGAGCCTCGCTTGTTTTTTTTTCCCGCTTTCAAATGGATGACTTTATAGGTACATTCCCCCCTTTAGTTTTTTTGGGCAGTTTTGCCCTTTTTAAAATGCCCGGGAATTTTATAGTGAAACGATTCTAAGAGCGGCGGGGAGTTTGTTGGGGTATTTCAAAAAAAACAACCTTTTTATGAAAAACCAAACCAAGCTCCCTTTCATATTTAAACATGGACAACCCTTCTACAGCACCCTGCAGGTCTGTGCAGGCCCGGAAATAGCTTTTTTTTTAAAGGTGATTCGTGAAGAAAATTTGGGGAAAGAAGTTATTTTTTTTTCGAGAAAAAATTTGGCGAAGTGAAAAGAAAAACCCAATTTCGGGAAAAAATTTGCTTTCTCTAATCCCCGTACCCGTTATGGATTTTTGGGGGGTAAAGGAGTTTTGGGCCCCTATAAATAGCACAAAAACCCCCGGTTTTGGGCCGTTTTATTATGAAATTTTCAAAGTATGTAAAAAATTTTTTATTTTTATTAGAGAGGGCTGTTGTTTTCCCCTTCCCCCCTTTTTTATTTTTTTTGTACAAAAATAATTTAAAAAAATATTCAAGCTATAGACATACAGTAGATAGATAGATAGATGATGATAGTTTGATTTGATAGTTTGATAGATAGATAGATAGATAGATATGGGTTGTTAGATAGACCCCTTTGAATATAAAGATTTTTTTATCTGCTAAAAAAATAGCCAATTTAAAAGCCGTTTTTTGGGGGTTTCAGTCTTTCCCCGTGGTAATGTAACGAATCATGCAGAAATTTCCTCTTTTGCAGAGTTAAGATCAGTGCCAATTACTTCGCTCTTTGACATCTCATTAGGGGTTTTTAAAAAAATTTGGGGGTGACTTCTTTTACAGTGACATCATGTTCTAATCTGGAAAGGTGCATTCATTTGGGATTGTTCCCAAAAAAATTTTTTTCCGTTTAAACGCCGCAGTTTCTATTGACTTTTCCCAGAAAAAAATTCATTTCCCTAGGGGTGTAAAAAATGGTATGTAAATTTCACTTAAAATAGACATTTTGATCATTGTCCCGTCGCTTAATGGCAAGTGCTGAGGACAGAAAGGGGAATTAAAAACTCTTTTCCCGATGTCTGCCCGTTACACTAAATTGTGCATTTTTATTTTACATTAGAAATATCTTTTGTTCCGTTTGTGTTGTTTATCTGGTGATATAGTGTAAGCACCAAGATTGTCTCTTAAAGGGGTCGTCTCACCAATACATTTTTATTTACTCACAAAAACAATGTGAATCATTAAAATATCTGCTCCTGTGTCTAGATATTGATATTACCATGGGATCATGCAAAGGGGTTGTTACACAATTATAATTGCCCCTTTGGCTTCTTTCAACTGTTTGTCCAGAACATAGATACAGTTAAAGAGAACCTGTCACATAGGTTATGCCCCCCTTGCTGAGGAAAGCACAAGCTATTGTCAGACCTGCTGTTTCCAGTGCTTTGTCCCTTATTCTGTAAAATGCTGGAGTTTTAGAGCATCTACGACGACATGTCTGATCGGGCTTTTCGCAATGCTGTGTACTGGTCTGCCTTGTATCATCGAGCTGAAGATCTGAAGATTGCTGATACAGATCACCTGTAGGGAAAAGTGAAAAGCAAAAAAAAAGTTAAAAAAAAAGTAAAACACAAACAAATAAAAACCCGTACATCGCCCTTTTCCAGTTTACATACGCCAATCACCCCGAAAAAGATCAAAAACAAATAAAGTACCCATAGTTGGTATTGCCACGTGTGTAATGACCTGTCCTATAAATCTGTCATGTTAATTAACCTGCACGGTGAGTGGCGTAAGAAGAAAAAAAAACAGTCACCGAATTGCAATCTTTGTTCATCCTGCAGCACATAAAATGGAATAAAAAGCAATCAAAAACTCATATAAACACCAAAGTGGTGGCAATTGAGATGTCAGTTCATCCTGCAAAAAAATACCCTTACACAGCTCCGTATACAGAAAGTTATGGCTATCAGAAGATAGCGATGCATAAGTATTGTTTTACACAATAAAAACACTTTAAAAAAAAAAAAATGCTTCCACATAAACTATATAAACTGGGTATCGCCATAATTGTCTCAACCCAGGGAGTAAAAAATAACTTGTCACGGATACTGCACAGCAACTGCTGTTAAAATTAAAAATAAAAAACACTACTAGGATTGCAGAATTTTTTTCACCCTGCCTTCCAAAAAACAGATTTAAAAGCGATCAAAAAGCTTTATCCCACCAAAAAATAATACCAGTAAAAACATCAACTCATCCTGCAAAAAACAAGCCCCTACACAGCTCCATACACAGAAATATAAAAAAAATTATGACTCTCAGACCATGGCGATGCAAAAACATGTTTTTCTTTTTGAATAAAACTGTTTTTATTGTGTGACAGCAGTAAAACATAAAAAATATACAAATTTGCTATCACTGTAATTGTATCGACCTTTTGAGTAAAGCTAGGATGTCATTTATACTGCATAGTGACCGCTGTAAAAAATAAATAAAAAACTCTATCAGGAATGCTATATTTTGTTCAAAATTTGTCACAAAAACCTTAATAAAAAGTGATCAAAGCATCATATGCACCCCATAATGGTATCAATAAAAACATCAACTCATCCAGCAAAAATCAAGCAGATAATCAGCTCCATTTACAGAAAAATAAAAAAGTTATAGCTATCAGACTATGACGACATAAAAATGCAATTTTTTTATCAACGCATTTATATTGTGTAAAAGAAATAAAACATAAAAAACTGTATAAAATGTATATAATTGCAATTATACCAACCTCATAGTAAAGTTATCCTGTCATTTATTCCGTACGGTGAACACTGTAAAAATAAAGCCCAAAAATCAATGGCGGAAATGCGTCCCCCCCCCCACACACACCATTTTCTGGGCCCCAGGCTAAAAAAAAACTAGGAAACACGTGGGAACCCAAAATGCACTTTAAATCCAAAGAGAAGAGCCAGGAGGGGTGTTGAATCCAAAATGGGGCGACTTCTGGAAGATTTCACCTGTTCACCTTTGGGGGCTTTGCAGATGCGACATGGCCCCACCAAATTCTGCGTTCCAAAAGCCAGATAACGCTCCCTCCCTTGTATCCCCTGCCATGCACCCAAACAGCAGTTAACACCCACATGTAAGGTATTGCCGAACTTGGAAGAAATTGCGCAACAAAATTTGGGTGCTTTTTTTTCCAGGATTCCTTGTAAAAATTAAACTTTGTCAGCTAAAATTGAAGATTGTTGGAAAAAATATATTTTTTCTATTTTCACAGCCTAACGGTAAAAACATTTGTGAAACATCTGTTGGGTCGATATACTCATTGCATCCCTGGATATCTTCCTTAACGGGTGTAGTTTCTAATATGGGGTCTTCTTAAGGGAGTTTATTAAGTTTTACCACCTTAGGGTGACTGCAAACCTGAAAGGGCGCCTAAATAAAGTCATAATGAAAATGAGCCCCCAGAGTCCAGTAGATGCTCCTCCTACTCTGGGGCTTGTGGTTGAGCCAAATAGTGCTCTAGGGCCACATATGGGATATCTCTGAAATGGCAGAATCTGGGAAATTTATGTTGTTTGATTTACCTGGTCAAATCTATCGTGTTCCAGTTAATAATGAATAAAAATTGAAAATCTGCAAAAAAAAGTGAAATTTTTAAATTTCACCTCCACTTTGCTTTAATTTCTGTGAAATACCAAAATGGTTAACAAACTTCCTAAATACTTTTTTTTAATACTTTAAGGGGTGTAGTTTCTTAGATGTGCTTCTAATCATAAACGCACCTTAGTTTCTCAAAGTTAATAACGTAGCTGCAGGACCCCACCTGCTAATTAACCAAGTAATGCATAAGGATTACTATCGGTATATGCAAGCTCAGTCCTTTTAAACAGGATTCCTTTGTCAAGCTACTTGACAAAGGGGGCGTATCTTCCCCCGAAACGTTGCGAGTAGACATAGCGGCAGTCTGAGAGGTGAGGAGTTGCTGACAGCTCAGGAAGCGAGGTCTCAGGACTCAGGACGCTAAAAGGCTGAACGCAGCTATATCAAATGTATCCCAGGTGAATGTTTTCTGAATTGTGTTATAATCTATATGAAAGAAGTCAATATTTACTACTGAATTTTAAAGAAGTTTTGAATAAAGTTATTTTGAGGAATCCTGTTTAAAAGGACTGAGCTTGCATATACCGATAGCAATCCTTATGCATTACTTGTTTCTTAGATGGTGTCATTTATGGGGATATCTAACATACAGGCCCCTCAAAGCCACGTCAGAACTGGACTGGTCCCTAAAAAAATCTATTTTGCAAATTTTCTTAAAAATTTGAAAAATGACTACTAAATTTCTAAGCCCTGTAATGTGGTAAAAAAAACATTAAAAAAATGATGCCAACCCACAGTAGACATATGGTAGATGCTAGTTATAAACTATTTTTTGTGGCATAACTGTCTGTCTTACTCGCAGAAATTTTTGTACTTTGAAAATGGCAAATTTTTCTAAATTTCAATAAACAAGGATTGTATAAACCAAAATTTCTTACTAACATAAAGCACAATTTTCCATGAGAAAACAGTCTCTGAATCACTTGGATAGGTAAAAGTGTCAAAAAGTTATTCTCACATGAAGTGACACATGTCAGATTTTAAAAACAGGGCCCTGTCGGGAAGGCCAAAACTGGCTCCGGCGGTAAGGGGTAAGAAATAGATCCAATGCTATTCCGATGTAGTCCATCAGATCCATTGTAGTTCAAAACGGATACTAAATAGCCTATCCAGCACCTTGGAGAGCTTGGTGACATCCACCACAGCAGGCAATGCTGAGTGCCACTGAGGTTTCCTGGATGCTAGGATGGTGTCTCCCCCCCACTCTAAACACGCCTGTCCTCCACCCCTACTCTAACCCAGCTCCCCCACTCTGAACACCCTCCATCCTCACTCAAACCCCCCCCCAACTCTGAACACCCTCTCTCCCGCTATAACCCACCTATCCCACTGTAACACCTCCTTCCCCACTATAACCTACCTCCCCTTATATAAGGGTATTTTTACACGACTGATTTGGACGCTAATTCTGAGTCAGATTTGATGCTGAATCTGCCCCAGAATCAGCGACCAATCAACTGCAATCCACCTTAAATTGTTTGCTAAGGAAAATCAGCGTTGTAGTTCACAGGATGCTGATTTTCCTCGGCGTTGATTTTTTTTCAGCGCTGAAAATTAGCAACACTGAAGAAGAATTAACATGTCAATTCTTGAGGTGGATTCTGCAACGCACATTATAATATGTAGGAAGCTGAAAATCCGTCTCTGAAAATGAGCGTCGAATCCTCGTCTGATATCTGCACTATGTGGATTCCTCCTCCTAATCACATTGATTCTCATTTACTGCAATGGATGATCAGTAACATTATTCGCTTGAGACAGAATCTATTCAGACTTCATGTAAGACACTTCAGACATGGATTAATCCCATTGAAGTGAGGTTAATCTGTGTCAAAAGTAGCGGTAAAATACACTGCTACATTTTTACATTCCACATCTGAAAATGATGTGGATTATAGGCACGGATTCAGTGCTGATTTTTTAGTTAGATTTTCCATTTCAGGAAAATCAATTGTGTGAATATGACCTCAGCAAGTGTTCTCTCCTGGCAAAGCAGTGCTAGAACAGGCATGGCAGGCTGTGCAGTGCAGCAGACTTTGCTGAGCAGAGAAAGTGACCATCGTTGTTCGGAGAGAAAGGATCCCAGTGCCATCTCCAGAAGAGAAGACTAGGAACCTTTCTCCCTGATATTTCACAGCCAGGGATATAGCTACATAGATTGCAGAGGTTGCAGTCTCTACTGGGCTCTGCAGCCTGAGGGGGCACAAAGGTATTATAAATGGCAAATAAATAATAGGTAGGGGACTTATTATTATTTTGCACTGGGGCCCAGTAGATTTAAGCTCTTCCCACAGCTACTTTCTCTGCTCAGCCAGCTAAAGTAGGAGCCATGATAAAGGGGGGAGTCTATTGTTAATAACATTCCCTCCCTCAGGGTTTGGCAAAAACTTTATGATGATTTTTTTTTTAAACCCACCCTTCCTTAAAAGAAGCCCCTGAGTCATATAAACAATACGGTCCATTATTTGGGTTTAGATTTACCTAGCAGGCTATTACTATCCCTCCTAAAATTCTACATTTTTTCTATTTCATCTAATGTAACAACTAGGAAAAAATAGGGAAAAAAAAAATGTAAGCAAAAAAGTGAGAGCTGAAGTGTAGTTTTTATTGGTACCATTTGGGGATATATGCGACTCTTTGATCACTTTTTATTCCAATCTTTTCGGAATACGAAATGACCAAAAAAACACAATTTTGGCATTTGGATTTTTTTCTCTTCTACGGTGTTCAGTACATGGGCTAAATTATGTTATATTTTGATAGATTGGACTTTTACGCACAAGGTGAAACCAAATATGTGAAACTATTTTATTTTTTTATTTGTAAAATGGCAAAAGGGGGGTGATTTAAACTTTTAAGATTCATTTTTTTTAACTTTTTTTTTTTTTACTTTGTCCCCCTAGGGTACTTGACCACTAAGGGGGAACACCTCCTTGTCCCATAGACAGCAGTACTATTGTACTGCTGTACATAGGATTTCTCATTCATTACCTATTACATCCATCCTGCCATAGGCAGGGTGTAATGGGTGCACATACATGGCAGCTGAGGAAGCCCATATGAGACTTCCTGCTACCATGGCAACTGATCTCCCCCTGCAATTACATTGCAGGGGCTATCAGAGGAAGGAGCATTGTGCAGCTGCGATCTACGTGGCGTCTATAGTGTTAGGTATGTGGCTCCATCCCTGCACCCGAATGCGGACGCTGACTGTACTGAATGCTGACGCTGGCTGTACTGAGCTGCCGCACTGAGCGATCTCAGAGCGGCAGCAGACTGAAGAGGAGCAATGCTGCGGCAAGCCAGCGGCCGAGTTTAACCCTTTAAACCCCACCGCCAGCCTCCCGCAGCATCGCTCCTCTCCTGCCGCCCTGAGACTGCTCAGTGCGGCAGCTCAGTACAGCTGGCGGCCGCATTCAGTGCAGCCAGTGGTAGCCTAGCTCTCTCTCTATATTCTATTGTGCTGAATTTATAGAAACACAGCCCTGCAGGCAGCTCACATCACTCACATTCAGACTATAAGACGCACACCTCTTTTCCCCAAATGTGGGGGAAAAAAAGTGCGTCTTATAGTCCAAAAAATACGGTACTTCATAATGATATTATTGACTGTACCATATAATGTACTATTAAATGGAAGGAAAATTCTTTGTAAGGTCGAACATAAAAAAAAATGTAATTGCGTCATTTGTGTGGGTTTAGATTTGTGAACCAAGCCTTAGGGGTTAAAGGCTCTGACTCTGAGGAGTGTAGACAATTGTAGTCAGTTCAGGCAACGCTTCATTTCAGTAGCAAGCAACTGTATAAAGGTACGTCCAGACGACAAATGTCAAAAGACTAGTCGGATTCTGAAACCTAAAACCACATTGTCCGAGAAAAATTTTGACACAGTTTTCAACGTGGATTTTAGGATGTTTGTTTACAGTCAGAAAACAAGTTCCATTCATCTCTATGGGTTTTTGGATGCGGACTCAACATAGAAATGTTTGGGACGTGGTTTTGGACGTGCAATAAAGCTGAAAGAATGAACATGTTCTAAGTTTTATGAAAAAACATCAGTTTTGAAATTCGACCTCAAGAAATATGGAATATGGACTTTCAATTGAGGTCTAAGGGGGTCGTTTACAGTCAGGTTTTGATGTTTTTTAAAATTCCAAATCTAAATGGATTTCCAACAGGAAATCCTTACAGTGTAGACAGACCCTTATAGAGTTCACTGTTCAGTATAAATTACATTATATCTATATTCTGCATTTTAGTACAATTTGGCGATTTCACATTTTTAGAGTTTTTGTTATTTTAATTTTTTTGTTACTTTTTAGAAAATAAAAACATTTTTAATTTTTTTAAATTTGCACTGCAGCTTCATTTACTGCAACCAATACATTTTTTTATTCCCATCTAAGGGCCTGGAGTCAAGGCTTGTTTTTTGTGGGCTAAAGTGTTGTTTTTATTGGTATCATTTTGGGATACATGTAATTTTTTATCTCTACTTTTGGGAATGCAAAATGACCAAAAAACACAGGCAATTTTGTTGTCGGGTGTTCACGTAATATGCTAAATGATGTTATATATGAATAGATTAGACCTTTTTGGACATGGCGATACCAATTATATTTTAATTTTTATTATTATTTTAAAATGGCAAAAGGAGGGTGTTTTGAACTTTTAGTTTTATTTTATTTTTAAAACTTTTTATTTTACTTGCAGTCCCCATAGGATACTTAACCACTAAGGGGTTTGATCATTTGTACACAGTTCTGCAATTATAATATACTGCACAACAGAGTACAATAATGGCTCTCCTTTTACAGTCTGTCTATGGTATACTCTCTTCTATGCCATATAATTCAGGCATTATTCTCTATAGCTTCTCATGGAGGTATCATATGGCAGGACAAAGAGTGGCTGTTGATCCGTTTTATGGGCTATAGCTATTCTGTGTGCCACTATATACAGTGGGGAAAATAAGTATTTCATACACTGGCAATTTTGCAACCTTTTCTACCTGCAAAGAATGAAGATGTCTGTAATTTTTATCATAGGTACACTTCAACTGTGAGAGACAGAATCTACCAAAAAAATCCATAAAATCACATTGTATGATTTTTAAATAATTAATTTGCATTTTATAGTATGAAATAAGTATTTGATACAATAGACGTTTCCTGTAGTTCTTGACCTAGTTTTCACACACTGTAGCAGGGACATTGACCCAATCCACCATACAGATCTTCTCCAGATCTCTCAGGTTTCGGGGCTGTTGCTGGACTACATTTGAGTCTCAGCTCCCTCCAAAGATTTTCTATTGGCTTGAGGTCTGGAGACTGGCTAGACCACTCCAGGATCTTGAAATGCTTCTTACGGAGCCACACCTTAGTTGCCCTGGCTGTGTGATTCGCGTCATTATCCTGCTGGGAGACCTAGCCATTACCCATCTTGAATGCACTTACTGAGGAAAGGAAGTTGTTGTTCAAAGTCTCGCAATACATGGCCCCATCCATTTTCCCTTCAATACGGTGCAGTCATCCTGTTTTCTTTGCAGAAAAGCCCCCCAAAGTATGATGTTTCCATCCTCATGCTTCATGGTTGGGACGGTGTTATTGGGGATGTACTCATCCTTCTTCTTCCTCCAAATACGGGAGTGGAGTTGATACCAAAAAGTTTTATTTTTGTCTCATATCTCCCATGCCTCCTCTGGATCTTCCAGATGGTCATTGGTGAATTTCAAATGGGTCTTGACTAGAGATGGGCGAATTGATTCTAACGAAGTGGAATTCGTTTAGAATTTCAGGAAAACTTCGGTTCTGAACGAAGTCGAAGTTTGGGGTACTTCACATGAACGAAATGTGCTTTTGATTGAGAAAATGGCTGCGAGCACATGGCGTTACATGGGGCAAAAAACTCTGGTAGGAAGAAGGGCATAGCCTGCATGACATGTGCAGAGATGAAGCCAATCAGAGACCGGCGGGATTCTGTGACGTCACCGCACTATATAAGTCCGGGCGCAACGCTGGGAGCTCATACCGCTCTCACTGTACTGATTAGGGAAGGTGCTGCCGCGGCTGCTTATGATAGCTGATACTAAAGAACTCATTTTTATACAGCGATTTTTGGGGGGTGTCACAGCTTGTCTCAGAGACTGCTTCTCTTACGTTCTAATTCTGATTTTGTGGGGTATTGGATCTGAAGTCCAGTGTGTGTCCAGTGCAGCTGCATATACATTTTAATGCTATCTGCACACAGCACATTGAATATCCAAGGGTTATCTAAGCCTGTTCCTGTTGTATTCATTTAACGAAACAGTGTTTTTACAATCCAAATACCACTTCATTTTTGGCTGCTCAATTCTTTTGCGCAATTTACATCCAGGGCAGGCTCGGACTGAGAACCTGCCCGACCGGGCAGAATCCCGGCGGGCCGCGCAGCCGGGACACACCTGGGCCGCCAGTACGCACCTATTTGATTACTCTGGCACTGCTCACCTCATAGCAGCGCCGCCGCAGAGGGAAGCAGCCGCCGCGACGGGCCGCTAAGGCAGTGCATCACGGGCTGGATCTTGCTTGACATGTGCAGCAGGATATGGCACCACCAGCGCACATTTGATGTGAACTGCGGCCACTACAGAGGACCGCAAGCCGGGCCAATGACCACAGACGAGGGCTGCCGCACTTAGCCGGGAATCTGCTCCGCAGCCGCCAGCAAGTTAGTAACACTCAGAGGCGGGCTGCAGCCATTACAGAGGGCAGGGATGCTCTGCAGCGGCCGGAGCTGCCAGCAAGTTAGCAGCAGACAGATATGAGCCTGGCAACAATTACAGGGTAGGAAACGGATCTGTCTATGACACATTTTTGTGATGCATGTCCTGATTATCTGGTAGCCTCATGCAACATTTGTGATGCCGCCACTATTCACATCAGGTACTTTACATGTAAATTGGTAACCTTATGTAATATCTTTGAGGCCGCCACCATCTATATCAGGTACTTTATTTCTTATTGGGACATATGTTGTGTCTTCTATTTTGGTGGGTTTAAAGCTGTATATCCCGTATGCTGGCTGTTATATTTCCCATCAGGCCTGTTATATATGTTCTGTATTTTACTTTTACCCATACCCTGTAATTGTTATTCTTTTTCCCTTTTCCATAAGATATATTTTCCTAATTGTCCCCTGATAGAACCAATGTTGGCTGGTTGAAACATGTAGGGATGGGACTGTAGGGATATGTAGGGATTTTTACAAATAGGGTCAGGCTCCAGACAGAAACGGCCTTACTTGTATAGGTTAGGGTATAATAGATCTTAGGGATTTATAGGTGACCTGTCCCGAACCCTTTCTATTGGTGCATTTTCCATCCTCTTATTTTTGAGATTGAGAATCTTTTTGTGTCATATACATTTTTTAGCTTGTATTATTAAAAGTTACATTTTAAGACCGTTTTCTCTTTCTTTGGTTTTGGTTTTAATTACTGACTCTGCCTGGCTAATTACTGGGGGCAGCCCTATCTACCTGGCTGATTCATGGGTTTCTCTGCACCACTTTTTCTTTGTTGCTTGTATTTAGGGGGCTCTCACATGGAGCGTTTTTTTTGTGTGTGTTTTTTTATGTTTTTTTGTCCAGAAATGTACAGCATTAACTGCTGTGCCTTTCTGCACAAAAATGCACCAAAAACACACAAAAAATGCACCACAAATGCTCCGTGTGAAAGCACCTTTATATTGTAGTTTATTTTAGAAAGTGGCGAGGTGCGGGAACAAAGGAAATTTTTTAAGCGGATATTGTATGTGGGCTGCTGGGGGCTTTGTGCCAGGGCTGATTTTTATTCCCAGTCCGGCCCTGATCCAGGGGTTAATTAAGCATTGTTCTGCTATTGTGGTGACTAAAAAAACCGTCTTTTTCACCGCCAAAAAAGACATTTTTCCTGTAGCATAATTCATAACCGAAGGTTAATTACAAGTTTTTCTCTTGCTGTGTACCATAAAATACACGCCATTGTAACACGCTACAAAGCTGGTAGTTTTTGGTTGCTCAATTTTTTTGCACAATTTACATCCAGGGGTTAATTAAGCGTTGTTCTGCTGTTGTGGTGACTAAAAGAAACCTTATTTTTCGCAATTTATATCCAAGAGTTACCCAAGCTTGTTACTGGGTTCATTTGGAGTCAAATACAGGATGTGTATTTAACATATACAGATATCTACATCAAACAGTGAATGTAAATTTTAGAACAAAAAGTATGTCAGACAGAGAGGTGGCAGGCTCTTCACCTGCGAGTGGCAGTGGCACAAATATTCCTGGAGCAAGCCCAGGTTGCAGCACAGCAAGGGGACGTCGCAGCAGGGGTCAGTCGGTGAGGCCACAACTGCCGCTGTCATCTAGCGGCCATGTGCTGAATAGCAACCCAAGGGTTCTTGATTGGTTGAATAGGTCATCCACTTCCTGCCAGATGACTTCTGACAACCCCAGCCTCGAGTCGGTGGGAACGTCAGACGCAACCCTTAGTTGGCATGGTCCGTGAGCGGGTCAGCGGCCCTCATCTGTCCTCAATATGCCTCTGTCCCATCCGGTTCCCTCAGCCAAAGATCTACTATCTGGTCTGGGCTCAGCGCCACTATATAGCGAGGATGAACAATTTGAGGAGGGCAGTCAGCAGCTACTTGGCAGAAATGGGGCCAATATCCCCTGCTACTTGCAGTAGGCGGCAAAGTATAGATGTGGAGAGTGGCATGGGAGGTCATGTTGTAAGGGGTCAGCCTCTGCATACCAAGACCGGTGATGAGGACAGAAGTGACGATGAAACACAAATAGATGATGATGTAGCCGACCGCACTTGGGAGCCGGGTGAAGCAAGGGCTTCATCATCGTCAGGAGAAGAGGGCGTCAGCTTGCGCGTCAGGCAGCGGCGCAGCCAGCAAGTGGGTTGTGTGGCCGTGAGTCAGCAGGGTAGCAGCAGTGTGAGGTCGGGAGCCAAGCGGCCACGGGGTAGAAAAACCCGCTTCGCAGGTCCAAGAAAAGTAGCGCACAGGGGCTAAAGCGAGGCAGCGGCGTAGTAGTCACTCAGTGCGGAGCGTTGGCGGTAAAATCAGCTACTCGGCGGTGTGGCAGTTCTTTGCTAAGACACCGGAGGAGCCGAATATGGGTATATGTAGAATCTGTGGGCAGAAAGTGAAGCGTGGCCAGGGAGCTAACGTTGGCACCACGGCCCTGCGTCAACACATGCAGCGTCACCATCCGGTGGCCTTGGAGAAACGTGGCTCAGATGTGGTGGTCCATCCTGCCGCTGCAGCAACAACAGCAGCAGCGCCCAGTGGCACGCATGCCATTGCAGCCAGTCAAGGCTCCACCACCTCTGCAGAAGGGAGCTGTTTCTCTTTGCCATCATCTCCCGGTCCAGATGCTCCTGCTCCTCGCTACTCATGGTGCCAGCAGTCGTTCAGCGAGGCGATTGCAAAGAGACAACAGTGCGCATCCAACCATCCTAAGGTGCAGAAGCTGACCGTGCTCCTGTCCAAGTTGTAGGTACTTCCGTCCCTCCGTGTCTTAATGGTGTAATATGCTCGGTCCAGATAACTAATGGCTTGTGCCGAGCCGAGATGCAGCGTCCAAAGCCGTAATTTCTTTTCCAAAAAGGCAGTACCAGCACTTCATAAATATGTAGAACAGAAGGTGGGCCAGTCCTTGAGCTTATCGGATTGTTCCAAGGTGCATGGCAGCGCGGACGTCTGGAGCTGTAACTACGGTCAGGGACAGTACATGTCCTTTACGGCCCACTGGGTGAATGTGCTTCCTGCTCAGGCACACCAACAACTTGGACAGGAGACGGCGCTTTCTCCTCCACGTTGTGAAACTGCGGCTACTGCGCCAATGTCCGCCTCCTCCTCCTCCACCACCACCACCATCTCAGCCTCCACAAGTACTGTTCCATCTTAACACATGTGTAGGGCACAGCGGTGACATGCAGTTCTACACCTGGCTTGCCTCGGTGAACGAAGTCACACAGGGGAGGAACTGCTCCGCGTCATGCAGCAAGAAATCGATGTGTGGCTTTCTCCGCGCCAACTGCAAATCGCAACCATGGTGACGGACAATGGGAGGAACATGGTGTCCGCGCTGCCCCGAGGAGGGATGGTCCATGCGCCCTGCATGTTCAATCTGGTTGTGCAAAGGTTCCTGAAGTCTTCCACCGATCTTCAGAAGATTCTGAAAATGGCCAGGAAACTGTGCATGCACTTATTCATTCTACAAAGCCAGGAACACCCTCCTCGAGTTGCAGCGCCAGAACGGCCTCCCCCAACACAAGCTGATATGCGATGTTTCCACCCATTGGAATTCCAGCCTGCACATTTTGGACCGACTGTATGAACAGAGAAAGGCCATTAACGATTTTTTGATGATCCAGGCGGACAGGAGTACTCCCCTGTGTAACTTTGATGTCAGCCAGTGGCAGCTCATGCGTGACACACTGCCGTTTGCTTGAGGCCATTCGAGGAGGCAACGTTATTTGTCAGTCGCCAGGACTACGGGATGAATAACGTCATTCCACTGCTTCATGTCCTGGAACAGATGCTGAAAAATCTGTCTGGGCAGGGGACTGGAGACGTGGCGACTACAACTCGTGGCCACGAGTCCGGTGGGGACTGAAATGGAGGAGGAGGAGGAGGAGGACATTGGAGCAGAAGCATTGTCTGGTGAAATGAGTGACAAGAGAGGAGGAGCAGGAGCAGCTGGAGGAGGTAGATGGAGATGAGGAAGACGAGGCAGATGACCCGCAAGCACCGTGGCAGTATACAGTGGAGATGGAGGCAGGGAGCCCCTCGGAGTCACTTGTGCAGATGGCCCACAGCATGCTGATTTGCCTGGCTAGTGACAGCCGAATAGTCAGCATCCGGCAGAGGGATGACTTCTGGCTCTCCACCCTATTGGACCCTCGCTACCGGTCCAAAATGGGAGCCTTTTTCCCAGCTGCTGAGAGGGAGGACAAACTCAAATACTATAGGGAAATCCTCCGTAGTCAGTTGGCCGCTGCCTATGTGCGGCATCGTCCCTCCTCTGACCAGTCTGACCCCGGGGTTCTTCAGTGCTCATGCACTACTGCCACGGCTGCTGGAGGAAGGTTGGGGGTTAGGAGCAGTACCAGCTCCATCAGCAGCAACCTAAGTCTGGAGTCACTGATGAGCAGCTTCCTTCACCCGCCTAGTGAGGAGGGCAGTCGTCAGCAGCAGCAGCAGCAGGACCTGGAGCAGTCCCTGAACCAACAGGTGGTGGCCTACTTGGACAGCACTCTGCCACCCCAGTTAGAAGATCCACTGGACTACTGGGCAGCCAAACTGGATGTGTGGCCGCAACTTGCCGAGTTTGCAGTGGAGAAGCTGTCCTGTGTGGCATCAGAGCGGGTGTTCAGTGCGGCGGGGGCCATCGTTACCTCAAGGAGAACCCGCTTGTCCACGGGAAATGTGGAACGACTGACCTTTGTCAAGATGAATCAGGCGTGGATCGGCCAGGATTTCCACACACCAATGCCTTAGGCGTCAGACTACATCAGCCATGAGGCCTCACCCAAACTGTAAGAAATGAGTCTGGGTTCAAACTACCTGCCTCAGCCACTATTCTGATGCCGCCACCCACCTGATGCCACACATCTGCTGACAGTTTCTCCATCTGCCACCAACCATCTTTACCAGGGACTGGTATTGCCACCCACCTCCACACTCTGTCATTGTGCCACTCTATGACCTCATACTGCTGCTGCTGTTGTTGCTGCTGCGGTCACCTTCACACTGTTTCATTGTGCCACTCTGTGGCCTACTCCAGTTTTTGCCACCTCCAGAATGTCATTGTGCCACTGCCTGACCTCATGCTACTGCTGCCATGACTACCACACTGTGTCATTGTGCCACTCTGTGGCCTACTCCAGTTTTTGTCACCTCCAGAATGTCATTGTGTCACTGTCTTACCTCATGCTGCTGCTGCCGTGACCTCCACACTGTGTCATTGTGCCACTCTCTGACCTCATTCTGTTGCTCCTGCCGCCGTAACCTCCACTCTCTGTCATTGTGCCACTCTGTGGCCTACTCCTGTTTTTGCCACGTCCAGAATTTCATTGTGCCACTGTCTGACATGCTGCTGCTGCCGTGACCTCCACACTGTGTCATTGTGCCACTCTCTGACCTCATGCTGTTGCTCCTGGCGCCGTCACCTCCACTCTCTGTCATTGTGCCACTCTGTGGCCTACTCCTGTCTTTGCCACCTCCAGAATGTCATTGTGCACCTCTCTGACCTCATGCTGCTGTGGCTGCCGCAGTCACCTCCACACTCTGTCACTGATGTTGCCACCTGAGCTCTCAGCTTGTTTTTTTCCAGCTTACGCTGGCATGACTTTATCAGGCTACATTCCCGCTTCAGTTTTTTGGTCAGTTTTGCCCTCTTAAGTGCCCAGGGAATTTTATAGTGAAGCGATTCTAAGAGCGGCGGCAGTCAAGTGCGTGTCATACTAAAACACAACATTGTATGAAGACCAAACCAAGCTCCCTCTGCATATTTAAGCATGGCACAACGTTCTACAGCACCCTGCAGGCTCTGTGCAGCCTGAAAATAGTTGTTTTTTAACGTGGTTCGTACCGAAGTAATTCGGACCGGAACGAATTTTGTCGGAAAATTCGGCGAAGTCACCGAATCGAATTTTTGAGAAATTCGCCCATCTCTAGTCTGAACATGTGTTGGGGACCTTGCATGTCCTGCAGGATTTTAATCCATGATGGTGTAGTGTGTTAATAGTGGTAATCTTTGAGACTGTGGTCCCAGCTCTACTCAGGTCATTGACCAAGTCAACCGTGTAGGTCAGGACTGATTCCTGACCTTTCTCAGAATCATCTTTACCCCACGAGGCGAGACAGTCCTCTTCCATTTTCTAATAATTGCACCAACAGTTGTTGCCGTCTAACTAAGCTGCTTGCTTATTGCCCTATGTCCTATTAAACACCTGAAATGTGCTGGGCAGCTCGCCCAATTGAATAGTGGAGGTGTCATAGGTTTTAAGCCAGCATGGTGCACCACATGTAACTGTATAATCGGAGCCCTTTGTATCGCCTTGTCAATATGTAATTATAACACTAGCAACCACCCCACTCATGTACAGTAGACGTGTGAGTGGTTGCCTTATCGATATTTTTGCATTCGTGCAGTCTCACCTTATATAATATTGTGGCTTTTGTGCATATTAGTGTAAATTGGTACTTATACAATGTGCAGTTTTTTATTATTCAGTTGCCCTCATAGTGGATGGGTGTGTGAGCTACTGCTCATTAGCTATCTGCACCTCCTATATTTCTCCCAAGTAGAACTGGGGCATACTACCTACTACTGGGATTAGTCTATTGTCTAGCCATTGAGCTGTGTATGGCCTTCTGGGTTTGTATTTTTAAATAAATAATGTCCCATTTTTCTTTTTTTTATCCTATTGTCCTATGATCCACCCCAACTTTTTGTAGGTCCACAACTTTGTCCCTGGTGTCCTTAGACAGCACTTTAGTCTTGGCCAAGGTGGAGTGGTTGGTCTGTGACTGAGTGTGTGAACATGTGCCTTTTATACAGGTAATGAGTTCAAACAGGTGCAATTAACCCATTACCAACAATGGACGTATGACTATGTCCTGATGCCGGTAAGGGACTTTGTAGCTGGATCATGGTGTCAGCTGGTGGGTGTCAGCAGCTAATTGCAGCTAACAACCATCGGTAAGAGCACAGGATGGAGCAGGCTCCATCCCGCTCTGTTTAACCCCTTAGATGCTGCTCACCATTTCTCACTCAGATCAGGACATCAGTGGCGAGATCGGGACATCAGCGGCAAGATCGGTGTGTCTCAATCACTTAACATGGCAGCTGAAAGCCTGCCGATGGCTTCCATCGCCGCCATGTCTTGTTTTTTCTACTTTTTGCCCAGGCAGGAAGTAGTAAAACCACCATCATTATACACACTAATGCATTATCTATATAATGCATTAGGTAGTATGAATGATCGCACCCCCTAGCAGTGAAGCACCTTAAAGGGACTTAAAGTCAAAGAAAAAAAAAATTGTTTTAACGTGTAAAAAAAATCTTAAAAGTTCAAATCACCCACTCTTGCCATTTTAAAAATAAAAAAATATATAAAAATAATATATATAAAAAGTTACACATATCTGGTATCGCTGCATCTGAAAAAGTCCTCTCTATTAAAATCTAGCATAATGTATCCCCTACGCTGAACACCATAGAAGTAAAAAATTCCAAATGCCAAAATTGCGGGTTTTTTCGGTCATATCACGTCCTCTAAAAACTGGAATAAAATTGTTAGTACAAAAAAGTTATTGGTTGCAGAATATGACAGCGCAACAAAAAATTAAAAAAATAGAAAATGATCTTTTTTTATGATACCAAAACCTAATGAAAATCATACATGTTTGGTATTGCTGGATTCGTATCAACCTGTAGAATACAGATAACACATAATTTATACTGAAGATTGAACGTCGTAAAAGCAAAACTCCCGCAAACATGGTGCAAGTACTTTTTTTCACATTTTGCCCCACTTACAATTTTTTTACGGTTTCCTATTGTAGTCTATGGTACAATGAATGACACCATTAGAAAGTACATCTTGTCCCGCAAAATAAAAACTCTCACTTGTCTGTGTCAGTGGAAAAATAAAAATTTTATGGCTCTGGGAAGGTGCGGAGGGAAAAACCAGCATGTAAAAAAAAAAATAGGCTCCGTCAGGAAGGGGTTAATGCAGGTAATGAGTACAGAGCAGGAGGGCTTCTTAAAGAAAAACATCTAGGTCTGTGAGAGCTGGAAATCTCGCGGATTGGTAGGTTCAATAAAATGCAAATTAATTACTGTATATACTTGAGTATAAGCCAACCCGAATATAAGCCGAGGCACCTACTTTTGCCACAAAAAACTGGAAAAACGTATTGACTCGAGTATAAGCCTAGGGTGAAAAATGCAGCGGCTATTGGTAAATTTCAAAAATGACAATGGACACCAATAAAATAACATAGGTAGTTTAAAGTCCCACATAGGCAGTTATAGGCAGTTTAATGTCCCCCATAGGCAGATATAGACAGGGATATGTCCTCCATAAGCAAGTAAAGGCAGTTTAATGTCCCCCCATAGGGAGGTATAGGCAATTATAGGCAGATATATGTCCCCTCATAGGCAGCTATAGGCATGTATATATCCCCTCATAGGCAGGTATAGGCAGGTACTGTATATGTCCCCCCCATAGGCAGGTATAGGCAGTTATAGGAAGGTATATGTCCTCCATAGGCAGGTATAAGCAATTATATATGTCACCTCATAGGCAGTTATAGGCATGTATATGTCCCCTCATAGGCAGGTATAGGAAATTATAGGCAGTTATAGGCAGGTATATGTCCCCCATAGGCAGGTATAGGCAGGTATAGGTTATAGGAAGGTATATGTCCCCCATAGGCAGGTATAAGCAGGTATATGTCCCCTCATAGGCAGGTATAGGCAGGTATATGTCCCCTTATAGGCAGGCATAGGCAGTTATAGGCTGGTATATGTCCCCAATAGGCAGGTATAGACAGGTATATGTCCCCTCATAGGCAGTTAAAGGCAGGTATATGTCCCCTCAATAGGCACCATGGGGGCAGGGTAAACTATTTCCCCCATAGGCAGTTAAAGGCAGGAATATTCCCCTCAAAGCAAGGCAGGTTATGAAGGCAGGTATACGTTTCCCCTCATTAGGCGGTTAGTATAGGCTTAGGCTATATGTCCCCTCATAGGCAGGTATAGGCAGGTATAGGCATGTATATGTCCCCCATAGCAGGTATAGGCAATTATAGGTAGGTATAGGTCCCGTCATAGGCAGGTAGAGGCAGGGCTTGTTAAGTACTTACCTTTACCCACTGCTCCGAGGCTCTCCCCGCGCTCCGTCTTCTGGCACAGGTAGCATGATGTCATCAGGCTGCACAGGTAGCACGATGACATAGCACACTGCCTGTGCCAGATACTCCGGAAGGTTGCAAAGTCTTCTGCTGTATGTGCTCCCAGGAGTCGCATACAGCCGAAGCAATCCCCGCCTATGCCCAGGCCAAAGCAGTGCCCGGACGCTGACGGAGAGTCAGCTGTATATGCTCCCAAGAGTCGCATACAGCTGCAAAGATCGCATACAGCTGCAAAGATCGCCGACAGCGTCTGGACCATGGCAGCGCCCGGACGCTTTTGGCTAACTAGGGATTCAGCTGTATGCGACGCCCAGAGGAGTCGCATACAGCCGAAGTGTCCCTGACGTGCCCGAGCGCCGACAGTGACTCGAGTATAAGCCAAGGATGACTTTTTCAGCTCATTTTTTGGGCTGAAAAACTCAGCTTATACTCGAGTATATACGGTATTTAAAATCGTACAATGTAACTTTCTGGTTTTTTTTTAGATTCTGTGTCTCACAGTTGAAGTGTACCTGAGATTAAAATTACAGACCTCTCCATTCTTTGTAGTTGAGAAGACATGCAAAATCATCAGTGTATCAAATACTTATTTGCCCCACTGTACGGGCCAACATTGATGACAATCAGAAATAAACTGTGTTAAGTTTTCAGAAATCCCTACGAAGTGACACAACAGAAGATACATTTTTGACTCTAGATGGAGATATTTTCCTTTACACAGCTGACTTCCTGTCTAATGAGACTCATATTATCTTTTTAGTGGTTTCATATACAAAACGACTTGTATAATTTTTTTTTTAACAAAACTGCAGCAGTAGTTATTTGAAATGTGATATATAAGTAATTTGCACCCCGCTCCTCAATTCTACCATTTCACATGCTTTGTGCAATAAAGATGAGCTGCACATGTATGCAAAATGCATGTGGCCCATATTAAATAAAAGGGGTTGTTTGTATTATGTTCCTAATAGGAAATCATAAAATTTCCTAATATACATGTATTAAAAATTTTGCTCCTGTACCTCTTTTATACCAGTGCAGTATGCACCTATCCAGTGTCGGACTGGGTGGCCTGGAGTTGATCTTGGGGACCCAGCCTACAGCTATTGTACATGAAAATATTACTTGTTAATTTTTAGTCCTCTCAGACATAAATGCGTGCATTTTACCATATAATACAGTGTGCAAAACAGAACTTTATGGTGCAGTACGCAATACCAAGTGAGTTACACTGTCTGTCTAGCATATGTCTGTCTGTCTCACATACATGTCACAGTCTAACATATCATAGATATACACATGGCTAAGTAGCTCCATGTATATCCCCCTTGAACCCACACAAACCCAAACACAGTATCCACCTCCAAGTTTTCCCTTGGTCACACACCTCACTACTTTCTAAAATAAACAACGCCTATGAACACAATCATGTAAGTAAATGTGAAACCCCCTAATCACAGAGTCAGGGAAAGAGGTGCTCTCATTTTACAATCAAGGACAAGTGTACACTGCCACTATACAATCACCAATAAAACCTACAATATCGCCATATAGAGACCACATAGCAAGAAGATACCAGCTCAGGTATTACCTACAATACTGCCATAGAGAAACCCCATAATGATAGATACCAGCTTGGGTCACCATCACATGACAGTGAATGCAGATTGATCCAACACAGAAGCAAAATAATCCCTAACTTCAGGGACATCTTATCTGATGAGTTGTTTTCTTCTCTCATGAGTTGTTCTCTTCTCACATGAGTCGTTCTTTTTGCCTTTTCCTCTCCATCCAGTCCAGACCTCAATGATGACTCATCCCCGCAGAACTTACACACAAATATCTTAGAATCCACACTTCTCCAGCACCTTCCTTACTGCCCCCCCCCCCCCCCCATGGCCTCTCTGGGGGTGGAGAGGGGTATGCTTAAAAGGCAAGACACCTATGAAGGGGGGAAAGATGAAAACCACTGGAGTTTTTGGCAAGGCTATGCCTTACCCCCAAGTCATATTACCAGGTAGGTAAGCAAGGCTCCAGATAGGTAGGTAGGCAAAGCTCACCGTAGGTAGCCAAATGGGCAAGGCCACAAGTAGGTAAGGCCCCAGTTAGGAGTGTTGTAGATTAGCCTCAGGTAGGTAAGTGAAGGGGGGCCCATTTTTGGGTAATTTGGTAGGTGGTCCCAGGAAATAGGTGGGGGGGCCCCAGGAACCGGGTATTACCATAGAAAAAAAAAAAAAAAATTAACCCTCCCATTTTCCCTGACACACAAGTGCAGGCTCCCAAGTTAAATCACACCACCTACATTAGCACTAGTGGCCAACCTATAGACTTTGGCCTAAGGCCTTAGCTTTCCAACTGAATAGCGGGGCAAAGCGCCACTGGCCTCCCCGTCCCGAAATCAAAAAGGGGCCCACCAGGGGTTTCACTACTCCCAGCCAAGCCCCGCATCCATCAGAAGAAAACCCAATTTTAACCCACATTCCCCGTCCAAGTATGGTCCCATGGGCTAACTGTAGGTGAGACCACCCTACAAGTGGTCTGGTACTTATGTGTATATATCATAGGATTAGTTAATGTTTTGATATTTTCTATTTTTTTTTTTAGACTTAGAAATATTTTTTCTTCTCACTTGTACTTTGAGTCCCCCTAGGGTATTTGACCATTTGGGCAACAATTGTTTTTACACCTTCTGCATTATATAAACAATGCAAAAGGGGTTAAAAAAATTTGGCAAAAAGTGGGGACAGGAAAACGGGGATTAAAAAAAACCAAAAAGGGAGCCCCTTTAAAATCAAGGCCCCCCTACATTGTATGAGAAAAAGGGGGTTAAAAACTCGGGGGAACGGACTGCCCCCCTTTTTCCCTGCGCTTACCCAGCGGTTATCAGCTCAATTACACCACACCACCCCTTTTTGGGGGACTGCAAAAATTTTTTTTTAAAATTTAAAACCTTGGAACAGACTTGTTTGGCCTTCCCCAATTTTTTTCCAAAAAAGCATATATTAAAAAGGGGGGCAACAAGCCCAAACCCCCTTTTGAAACGGCATTTGAGTGAACTACAAGCTGACCGACAGTGCTGAAAAGCACTGGTGGGAACACCCCTTAAGATTATTTTGCAAACATTGTGTATTGCAAGGAAGAATAAAGTTCCTCAGCTTAACCAAACTCAGTCTGTAACTATTTCTTTAAGAGGGACCACTTAAATACAATATTATAAGCACTCTGCCCCTTTAAACTTCATAAATCCCCAAAAAAAGGGTTTTAGTTTGAATAGACAGCTTGTATTCTTGTTTCTGTTATATTTCCTTGGCTGGAAGTGAACTTTTTACTGTGTCCTGAATAGAGTTAAGGCAGATCCGTGACAGACTCACTGTCACCCATAAAATCACATAATTTTTTGTGTAGCTAATGGTAAATGCGGTTTTTTCCTTAACTATCTTTGACCACTCTTTTTTCTTTTCTGCAGACAGTGAGATTTTTAGACTTCGTGATTTGTAAGAGAGGAATGCAATGCAAAGATATTTTTGAAATCTTACTGTGGTATGAAGCTCCAGAAGCCTGAGAAATAACACATACTTAAATACCTGACAATGCACCTTTATACCCAAAAAAATTTTTTTTATAGGGATGGTGCAGAAATTAATTCAACACAAAGTCAAACTTTTATTTCAAATCGATTTTCAGATGGTCACTACTGAGACTCTTTTGCCTTGGGTACAGCCCCATGAGCAAAAAAAAGTAACCTCTCAAAATCTTTTTTTAACGTGTCAGGACATACAGTATTTAACAAAAAATCTGGTCCTTAGCCTATGTATACACAACAAATGTTAAATTGCCATCCAAAATCCTAGAGTATTTTAACATCACAGTTTTTGGCACAGGTTTGCACAAAAAAATACGGTCATTTTTCAGATTTCCTGCCGGCCCAGTATATTGTATGGGAATCTGCTGGAAGATAAACCATTTTCTATCTTCCGGCGGAGGGCCGGTGGTTTAGAAATTCCACAGTGGAAAATCCAATCTGTGTAGACTACAGCACGGATCTTCTATTGCGGTCTATGGACACTGGGTTGTTGTTGGATTTTTGTGCATTCTAAATACTGAATCCGCTTTAAAATCCAAATGTAATCCGGTGCTGTGTAGACAAATTACATGAGTACAACCTTAGTTAAACAACAACATCAAACCAAAAGAAACAGGGGTTGGTAAGTATACAAACAAAATACAAGAAAAAAGTATTTGCTCACCGTGCTGGACTGTGTCCCCACTCCACCCCCATAATTGGAAAGGTCCAGGATCCCGGCTGTTGGGAGCAGCCTCATCATATTTTGAATAAAAACCCAAAAAAATCCGGAATTCCAAAAAACCCTTCTCCTTTTTTTAAAACCTTATTAAAAAAAAAAACAAAGCAAAATGGTACTTATGAAACAGAGACATGGAAGGGTTTTGCATTCTGGCTTCGCGTTTTTAATCTAAAAAGGACTTTATCAAAGTCCTCCTGGACTTTAAATGTGAAAAACCCAAAAGCAGGGCCCCCCCATGGTCTCGTTTTATGAGCAACCCCTTGCTTTGTGTTTTTTAAAAAGGTTTTTCAAAAAAGGGAAAGGAATTTTTAAGGTTTCCCCGGGTTCCATTGTTTTTTCAATTCAAGATTGGGAATATAGGTAAAAACAGAAGCAGGAGGAGCAACATTGTAGCAACCTTAGCCTTTAATGGTACAAGAGATGGACTTATGACTTCAAGACTCCTATCATAAAAAAGTCCACAATACAAACCATATCTATTAAAACAATTCCAACATGCAGTCACAAGCCTTTTAAAAGGGGTTTTATCGTTTCATCATTTGGGATCGTTTTAACGTTGCAAGGGGAGCTTATAAATGGAGGGGGGTGTTTTTCCCCCCCAGAGGAGTATCTTTTTTTCCCTGCAGGGACACGCACCAAAGTCGTGCAGTGAGAATTAATTCTGTGTGCGGGGTGGTGGAAGGGAGAGAATTCAAGCTGTCGGAGGACTAAGGACTCATTGGAAGTGAAAAGCGAAGTGTAACTCATATTGTATATCTCACTTTCTCACTCTCTACATCTCTGGTAATTAGAATGGCATTGACATTCAGGATTCTGGGAGAGGATGGTTGATTCTCCTCTATCTCTCCCCTCTCCCCCATTCACACATGCACATGACAATACATGCACAGGCTACTCCGTAGTCAGACGCGTTCAGATCGGGACCAAGGGCTGCACCTGGGCGGAACTCATCTCCGTGCACAAATGTACCTGCTCCCTCTCATTCACAACCTCTCCCCAGCTACTCCTTCTGACGTGTGTTCCCGAATATGAACGGGGGCAGGACCTGGGCGTAGGCCCCGGACGGAGCTCTATCCTCACTTCCAAGACAATGATACATCAAAAGGCCACATTCTCTTAAACCATATCACTTTTCTTTGATAACAAGGGCCCTCCTACAAGCTTTAGATTTTTCCGTCCCCCACCTCGTTAACTATGATCTTTGAAATGAGAAAACCCCTTCTCTAAGGTCTGTAAATTTCATTAATCTCAGAATTAGATTACACTAGCAATCATGTCTCAGTTTGTCTCTACGAGATCTAAACCAAATAAAAACTAGTGATAGGGAAGTGAAAAAGGCGCAATTATATTGTGTGTATATACATACAGGAAAATCTGACTCATTTTGGTAAGTGTTAGTGTAAACATTGTTAAAGATCTCTCGTTACCACATGACATTTTGTGTGCAGGTTGTTAAGTTCTGATACATTTGAAGTGGGAACATTATGGTTTGTGCTGACAGAACCCTGGAGTAAGATATAAAGATAAAAGTAACAAGGGATTTTTTTTTTCTGGCCGGCAAGCATGTAACCTTAAACACACGCAGTGGGTGGAGTGCTTAAAAACAATTTTTATCTTCAACGTTTTTCATTTTGATAAGTAGATCAATATTACACATTTGGACACCACTTCTAGACCAGTTCAAGACTTCAATTTCTCAATCAGTTGTGTTATAATTTTATGGTATTTAGTAGTATTTTTATTATTATTTGTTGTACTTACTAGTATTTTTTAAATTGATTTTAGCATGTTATAAACTGTAGATTTAACACCCCTCATCATCCCAGTAAATAAATATAAAAAATAAATTGTGACAGTCACACAATTTTAAATATGAAAACACAACTATACACAAGGTACATAAACTTGTATAGTTAGTACATATGTAAATACAAGGTCCCCACCTAATGCTAAATATCTTTTTGCCATTATATAAAAGTTCTGTACCCTGATATCTTTTCCTTATGTTTTAGTCATAGACCTCAACACTATACAGGGGTCCCTCAAGTTACAATCACCTCAGAACAGGGGCATAACTAGAGAAGCCTGGGCCCATAGCAAACTTTTGTATGGGGCCACCTTAACCCACCCCCATCGCCCACCTCCCCGACCACGAACATTTACCGGGACATGCAGTTACTAGATAATAGAAGGAGCAAATACTTCACCATACATATCACCATCATACTTCTACCAAACAAATCCCACTATACCCAGACCAACATTACCAATAAACACTACTAAAATAAGGACCTGATTATACTGCCAGAACATGACCACAAATTACCACCATATAGTGAATGAATAATACCCCATACATTATTACTGATCAGTATACAAAGAACAATAGTACCACCATATAGTGACCATATAGTGGTAGGTATCAGTGTACACAGGTGCCCCCATCAGACTGTATATTATCTTCATATAGTGGCCATATCATGGTAGATACCAGTGTACACAGATTCTGCTGACATATAAGTGATTACAGTGCAGTTACAGTGACTAACAGGTGACATTTCTCTGAAGAGTTGTTGACTTTCCCTTTAGTTCTGCATCCGGTCCAGACCACCATGCTGACTTCTACCGGCCACACTCTTACCTGCAAGATTTAGACAATTTATCTTAGATCCTCACTTTGCCAGCACCTCACTCCCAGCCCCCCAGGCTACATGGAGTCCATTTAGGCAGGCAGGGTTTAGATAAGCTATAGGGAGCCCCAGATAGGCCAGGTTTAGGTAGGCAATAGGGTTCAAATATAGGCAGGCAGGGTTTAGGTAGCTATAGGGCCCCATGTAGACAATCAAGCAGGATTTAGGTAGAGTATAGGGCCCCAAATAGACAGGCAGAGTTTAGGTATCTATAGGGCTTCATATAGATAGGCAGGGTCCATTAATGTTAAAAAAATAAGAAAGAACTTACTCACCTGCCCCACGCTCCCTCACAGCTCAGCTCCCGGGACAGTTCTGTGCGCGCGTATGATGTGAGTCATCGTGCTGCCCATCAGCACTGTGCGGCACTAGCAGGGCAGATCTTAGCAGGGCTGAGCGCAGTCAGTTCTCTTTGCCCTTAACCACGGGCCAGTCCTGCGTCTGAAAGCTCGGGCCAGAGCTTGCCATCTTTAAAAACTGGAATAATTTGTTCATCACTAACTAAAATTTGAGTGTCATTTTAAACTCACATATGTTTCACTATTTCCTTAGACTAGTGTTTTTTTTTACCGATTGACGTGCAAGGCTAACCTCATTTGTCAACACCACTTATAACTGGTAATTGAATTAAGTCCTCAATATCCAGGGAATACATGCTTGGTTTTAGCCAAATAATAGAATCAAAATGTATTCTTTACTACATTTATTAAAATGAATACAATGTAATGTTTAGAAATTAGACAACTAAAAATGTATTGTTTATTATATTTAGAAAATGTATTAAAGGTGATAAATGTTGTCTTAATAATTTGTAATGTTTTCTTCTATTCTTTTGAGATTTCACAAACTAGCAGATGTAGAGATGATGATTGATGAGTTTGGTTCTTAAAGATATTATTTCTTGTGGCTTCCTGCTGTCACTTAGGTTTCATTAATGGCCATGTGATTTTTCTGGTGGCTTTGTCCATACGCAATGGTTGGAACATGAGAATGCATGTTAAAGCTCACTATGCAATTAATCAACTGGCCATTATAGGGGCATATACTTAAGTTAATCCTACTCCTTATCAAAGGGGCATTAACTTTAAAAGGTTTTCCCATCTGGCTGTTTTTACAGAACCTGCTCTTCCCTTCTGGTTCACGCTCCCATTTCCTGAGCAGGATGTAGGCGATTCTGGATTCTACAGCATTGACCAACATTTCAGCTGTGCTAGCTTCTGTTCTGTAACGGTCTGGAGGTGGATCCTCTGGACCACCGCAGGCGATGGCGCAAGCCCACACCAGGGAGTGGAATCTAAGTGGGTCCCGGTATTCACCAGAGCCCACCGCAACGCGGGATGGACTTGCTGCGGCCGGGAGTCATCCAGGTCCTTACCAAATGGCGGGGCTTGCCTACGGTGTCGGCCAACGGTAGGCCCGAGGTACAGAATCAGCCAGTCAGGCTCGTAGACGGAGGACAGGCAAGAAGGTCAAGGCAGGCGGCTGAGGTTCGTGAACGTTAGCACAGGCAGAAGGTTCAGGGGCAGGCGGGCAAGGTTTCGTGGTCCGGTAAACGTAAGCAAATGGGTTCGGTATTACGGTAGCAATCACAAGCTTTCTGGAACGCTTCCAATAGGCATGAGCACCTAAAGATCCGGCAAAGGCCAACTGGGAAGAGGCTGGGTACAAATAGGAGCAGTGGCCCCTGGTAGAAGGCAATTACGGAAGCACTGTCCCTTTAAATCTCAGACTGGCGGCGCCGCGACAAGCGAGGGAACGAGACGGAGGGGCAGGAGCGAAGGCTCTGAGGGGTAAGTCACTGGGGACACCCGGGCAGCGGTATGAGCGGACCCCGGACCGAGGTGGGGAAGGTGGCGCGTCAGCAGTCGGGGCACGGATCGCGCATGTGACCCGGACGAGGGTCGTAGGGGCATTCACATGACAGGACCCTCTCCTTGGGTCCCCCCTCTTTTTAGAAAGTGGAGAAATTTCGAATAAGGTGCCGCGGTCCAGGATGTTCTCCTACGGCTCCCACGATCATTACGAGGGCCCGAACCCCATCCAGTCGACGAGAAATATCGTTTCCCCTCTAGTCTCTCCTCATACCAGGATTTCTTAATCCACAAAGACATTAGCGGCCATCAGCACTGACGGAGGATGGGCACTGCCTTCTGAGAGAAGCCGATTTAGGACCAGGGGTTTAGTAGCGAGAATGGAAGGGTTTCGGGATTTACGCATGGTTAGAGGGAGCGGAGTTTCTAGGCCAACCGGGTTTATGCGCATTAAGGACTCGAAGGGTACTACAAGCGGTGGTCCCAGTTTGTAGGGGGGATTTAGAGCGGGAATATCTGGCTGACAGCCACACCTTATCACCCGGGGAGAAGACAGGAGGAGGGCTTCTTCTCTTTATATGCCTGCGCCTTCATGCAGTCAGGTACGCACGGAGTAAGGATTGGCGGCGGTTCAGGGACCAAAAGGTCCCTATGTCACTGGACCAGATGTCAGCAGCTGGGACCTTGGATGAGGATGCTAGTGGGAGATGTGGTCGGGTGAAGTACAAGCCGTACACCACGTAGAAGGGAGAGGCAACCCGCGGAATCTGACTCTCTAGGGGAAATTATAATGAAAATTTCCGCCCTAAGAAAGTAAGTTGGCCCAGTCATTTTAGACGTGCAGACACGAAATGGCGCAGGTAACATACCAGAACTTGATTCACTATCTCCACCTGGCCCATTTGTCTGAGGGGGTAAGCCGAGGAGAAGTCAAGTTCACCTGGTGTTTAGCGCAAAGGGACGCCAGAATTTAGAAACGAACTGAACCCCCGATCAGAGATAATTTGGAGGAGGGAACGTGCAGACGGTAAAACTGTGGAAGAAAAAATAGCTCGGCCAGGCCGCCAGGCCGCCGAAGGGCAGACCTGGCAAGGGGGACAAATGTGCATTTAGAAAAACCGGTCTACCACACCCACAACCGGTATTACCGGACGAAGGGGGCTAGGTCGGTTTGATTGTCCATCTCTACGTGAGACCATGGTTGCGTAGGGATGGGCAGTGGGTGCACAGAGACCTGCGGGCTTGTGGCGAGCGAGCCTTGTTGCGAGCCACAGGAGTACACGCCTGGACGAACTCTTTAACGTCCTTAGGCGAGGTCCCTGGCCACCAATAGTACCGGGGAATATCAGGAAAAAATGTCTTGTGGGCCCGGAATGCACGGCCAACAGAGAGCAGTTTGACCCCACTTCAGGATCGACTACGGAAGCGCAGGGTGGACGTATGTTTCCTGGTGGGACGTTCCGGGAGGTCGACAGGCCGGCTGCGGAGGGAGATAAGCAGTTCCGGCGGGAATTATGTGCCGGGAGATCGCTTCTTCTCCCAACACGTCGGAGGCACGGCCAGAGGGCATCAGCCTTCACATTTTTCTCGGCAGGGCGGTGGAAGTGAATCGGGAAAATTAAAACCCCCCGCGTGAGAAGAAAAGCGACACCTAGCCTGGCGGATTAAGTCGCTGGGCAGTCTGGAAGGTACTGGATGTTTTTATGATCCGGAGTAGATACAAAATGGGATGCAGCGGCCCCTTCCAGCACAATATCTCCCATTCTTCCAGGGCCAGTTTTATGGCTATAATTCCGATCCCAATTGTGTAATTCCTTCTCCGCCTGTGGAAAAAGGTTTAGAAAAGAAGCCACAAGTGACTTTTTGCCCTGTGGGCCCTTTTTGCGTCTTGAGGACCTGCTCCACGCGCCTACCCGATGAGGCCGGTTACTTCAAGCCGAGGAAGGGTTTTTCGCTCAGGTCTGGCCAGATGGACGCAGAGGGCAAAAAGGCCGTTTTTAGACTGGAGAAACGCTTCCTCGGCCTCGGAAGGCCAGCTCGTGGATTGCCGTTCTTCCTCGTAAGGGCCACATGGGAAGCCACCACTTAAGTAGTGTGGAGAAGTGCGAATAAACTGCCGGTAAAAGTTGCAGAAGCCAGGAGGAAACAGTTTTGATATGAGCCCGCAGGCCCACTGGGCCTGGCCAATGCAATCGGCTAGACAACTTGCTGAGGGCCTCCATACGTAAGCCCTTGGTCCGAGACTAATATAACCCAGGAACGGAAGGCTGGCCTTGATGGAAGAGGCACTTCCCTCATTTGGCATACAGTGATTAGCTAGTAGGGCGCTGTAGCATTGGCGGAGTGAAGACGGTGAGTCTCAAGCAGCAGTGGCACCGATCCGGATAATCAGGATGTCGTCCAGGTTGACCACGAACCAGGTATAGAGTATTAAGGAAGACATCATTAACGAACTCTGGAAGATCAGCAGGCACATTCTACACCAGTCCGAACGGCCCTCACCAGGTACTCGAAGTGACCGTTCTCTGGTGGTTGAAGGGGGGGGGGGGGGGGGGGCCGGGCTTCCACTCATCGCCCTTGCGGATCTGGACCCAAATTGTAGGCCCCTCTCAGATCCAGTTGGAAAGACCCTTGGCGCCCTGTAGACGGTGCATAGTTCCGTGATCAACGGTAGGGATACCGTATTTTTTTAACCGTGATCTTTATTCAGACCCGGTATTCGATGCTTGGCGTAAGGAGGCCGTACTTCTTTTCTCCCGCGGGAGAAGAGGAATTGCGAATAAATCCTTTCTGAAGGATTTTCCCAGATCGTACTCAGACATGGCTAGACGTCTCAGGAACGGATAAGGGTAGACTCTGCCCGAGAAGGAATGGTTTACCGGGCAGACGATCAATCGGGCAATCATATGGACGATGTGGCGGCAAGCGATCTCTGCCTTTGCTTCACGGGAAAAAGACATCAGAAAACTCCCGATATGACTGTGGCGGGACCCGATAGCGCTTTAGACGGTACCGAACGAAGCCTCGGGGGTATGCACCGGGCGACGGTGCCCACCAAACAGCGGGGACGACACTCTGGGCCCAACGCAAAAAACTTCGCCCGTCTCTGCCGTCAAGCACCGGGGCATGTTGATGCCAGCCACGACAAAGACCCCCAACTAGGAAGGGCGAGGATGACCGGGGTAACACATTATGCTAGAACGAAACAGTCTCTCTTTATGCAGTGCTCCAATTTGGACCAGGAGGAACAGTGGGCTCCGTATGGTAACGGGACTAGACCGCTGAGGATCTCTCCAATGACAGAGGAGATGTGGAGAGGCGGTTTCTCCAGGAGAACCACAGCGGAAGATTGAGTTGAGACACCCTCGGCAGCGTCCAACGAAGTTCCCTAGCCGAACCTCGGATCAGGAAGGCTGCAGCTTGAAAGTGGTGTCCTGGCTTCCGTGTGACCAGGACGGGTATGTTCTGACGAGGGGAAGACTGCACACCGCTAGGGACGCCTCTCCCACGCTAGCCTACTGTGTGCTCGTCTCCCCGGCCGCCGACGGCGGAGCATGCAACCCCTGAGGAGACTGTTCAGGGCTGCCACAGTAGAGACATAGGTTTTCCATATTGCCGTTGGTCAACGTTCCTGCGGAATTCAGGTGGGCTTCTATCCACTGGCATGGGCCCTTCAACAGCTGTCTGGGAAGGAGCGATGTGGAGGGCCGTAGCAACACCGGAGCAGGACGGGATAGGTTGGCGTTGGTAGGGACTGGTTCTTGCTCTTGGCGGAGCTATCAGTCTCTCCTGCGAAGCGGATATCAATCCGGTTAGCCAAATGGAGAGCTCGCTTAAAGAAGACGTAGAGTACCCGGGCGGCGGCGGTCATCCGTAATCTGGATGGAGTGGCCCTTTCCTGATCGTGGGCCCACAACGATGCATCGTTCCAAGCCAGGCTCGATGCTAGTGTGTGGAACCTTGCCACGGCGTCATGTCCCTCCAAGGAGGCGTTCCCTTGCTGCAGGTTCAACAGGGCGCGTTCTTCTTCAGCAGACGAAGAAGAGCGGGCAGGATCTTCGAAGAACTACGAATTCCTGTAGAAATGTCACCAGGTCAGCGGATGACGGATCGCCTCCGGTCCTCAGAGGAGGAGTTGCCCAGGCCAGGGCTTTACCAGAGAGGAGAATGACCTCCAGAAGGACACATTGGATCTTTCCGAAAGGGAACTGACAGACATTTAAGTTCCCACCTGTGAAAGGAGCTCACTGGGTGATGACAAGCCCCCCTGCAGGCATAGGTCCCTTGGTCAAACCTTAGTCGGCATGGGCAAGCGGAGCTTAGGGGACCAACTGGAGCGACCCGCCACGGAGGAACCACGCAGCCGTACTGCTGCTGCTGCAGAGTGGCCGGATGAGCTGAAGAGATCATGGGAGGAGAGCGTGCTCGAGCTTGCTGTGCTTGCTGCGCGATCTGTTTTGATTGTTACCACAACTGTGGTGATGTTGGCGACGCTCGACAATGGACACCTTGGCAGGAATCCATGGCCGGATCTTACTTGTACCGGTCTGGGAGGTGGTTCCTCTGGCCCCCGCAGGCGATGACGCAAGCCCACACCCCAAGGCAGTGGCATCTAAGTGGTCCCGTATCACCAGAGCCTGCCGCAAAGGGGAGGACTTGCTGCGGCTGGAGTCCACCAGGTCCATCCCTATGGGCCGGGTTGCTGCGGGTGGCGGGCCAAGTGTAGGCGAGGGTACAGAATCAGCAGTCAGGCACGTAGTCGGGGACAGGCAAGAAGGTTCAGGGCAGGCGGCTGAGGTCGTGAACGTAGACATGCAGAAGGTCAGGGGCAGGCGGGCATGGTTCGGTGGTCGGTAACGTAAGGCAAATGGGTTCGGTAGGCAAGCAAGGCTGTTCTGGGAACGCTTTTTCCCAATAGGCATGGAGACTAAAGCATCCGGCAAAGGCCAATGGGAAGAGGTTGGGGCTAAATTAGGTGCACGTTTGCCCGGTAACGCGGCCAATTACTGGCGCACTTCCCTTTAATCTCAGACTGCCGGCGGCAACGCGCTCCCTAAGGGGATGGACGGCCGCCGCGCACGCCGAGGGACCGAGGACGGACGGCGGCAGGACGGCCCGTGGCGGGTAAGTCATGGGAACCCGGGCAGCGGGATGAGCAGACCCCGGACCTGAGATGCGGGACGGGGCGCGGCTTAGAGTCGGGGCACGGATGCGCTTGTGACCCGGGACGAGGGTTGCAGGGGCATCCGTGACATGTTCCTAGCTGTGCCTGTTAAAGAGATGTTGGTGATGGATCGGTTTTCCTTAAAAAAATTAGCACTGCCCAAGCAGGTGGTCTGGCACTAAATGCGAGCTAGATGAGCTGTTTATCGGTTCATGAAAGCAGAAACTCCTTTGATGGGCCATGTGCAGGGAATAGATTTATTAAAGTATTACAGACATGCAGAGAAAATATCATTCAGCATAATCCTATATAAAATTGTACACTTTAGTTAGACATAAACATACATGCTACCAAGAAAACTAATGTAATTCTTTTTTTGTTTATATCCACATTGTTATTTGTGTATTCACATACAAATATAACAAACCACTCATCAGCTATGTGCTCTGCAGCTCTGATAGGATGGAACAAGGCTACCAAGCTCTACCTGTTCAGTAACAAAGATAAGAGCAGAGAAAGCACAGCAGGGGGAGGTCAGGCCACAACTGAGCAAAGCAGGTGGTCTTAACCTAGGAAATCACCAGTAAACAAGCAGGAGAGAAAAACTTGAACTTGAAATTAAGCAAATTCAGGAGAAAAAAATGTTTCTGCTAATAATGTTTATTTACCTTTACCTGCATGTTTGAAGCTAATCAATGAGAAGGAAATAAAACTTAAAAGCCAATGGTACAGTGAGGTCCATAAATATTTGGACAGAGACAACATTTTTCTAGTTTTGGTTCTTAACATTACAACAATTAATTTTGAATAAAACAATTAAGATGCAGTTGAAGTTCAGACCTTCAGTTTTAATTCAGTGGGTTGAAAAAAGTGATTGTATAAAAATGTGAGGAACTAAAGAATTTTTTTAAACACAATCCCTTCATTTCAGGGGCTCAAAAGTAATTGGAGAAATTAAATAATTGTAATTCTAATAATTGTAAATAAAATGTTTTGTAATAATTTTGGTTGAAAACCCTTTGTTGGAAATTTCTCAGATTCTCCAGGCCTTTTATCTGCTTAATTTAGACTGACATAACACAGGAATTGACCAAGCCTGCCCAATGAAACAGCCTTTGAGTCAATTGTCCAATTACTTTTGGTCCCTTTAAAACAGGGTGGCACATGTTAAGGAGCTGAAACCCTTCATCCAATTTTAATGTGGATACCCTCAAATGAAAGCTGAAAGTCTGGACTTTATGTATATGTCCATTATATAACTGTAACTTAAGTATGTTTCAGGAAGCAGGTGAAAAAACTAATTATGTGTCAGTGTCCAAATATATATGGACCTAACTATATGGGCATGTTGCAAATAAACTTTAAGCTGAAAATAAAATAAAACTTTTAAACTGAAAGTATTAATCTATAAGTTTACAACAGGGTCCAAACTGTGTGCTTCATATTCCTTATGTATTGATCTTGTGTTCTTAGCACTTCTGTAGCTTTCCAGCCGTAGTTTCTCATAACATAAAGCCCTGAAGAGAGTGATGGTTTGTTTAGTTCTGTACCTATCATAGTCCTTGAAGCCACAAATAAAATCTTCTGTAATATCTAGTCTACACAAAGACTAAAGGATTGTTTTTTTAATTTTTCCCCAGAAATAAGTGTCTGTTGTTCCATCGTTCGATATTTTCTGGTCAAGTTTCTGGATTCAGAATTTACAATCACTGACAGACTGTTTGAATTTTATCATCTCAGTATTGTCAAGGTAAACTAGTTGCTATCACACAAAGGCATTTAGCTTGTAAAATATTGGTAAGGCAATGAATTAGAACTCAGAGCCCATTTACACGGCAATGGGCAAATACTGGTCGGTTTATCCGGAAAAGCCCTCCCCCTTCACATTCACATATTCCGTCCGAAAACCAGACAGAAGAATGTGCATGTTGAATGTCTCTCGGGCGGCCCGCGGGCGGAAAAACCGCCGGGCGGAAAGCCCGTGCAGTGGGGTCTGCTGCACGAGTTTTCCATAGGAGCCCATTGTGCTCGTTTGCGGCCGGGTTTTAACTTTTCCAAAACCGAAAACCGCCCTGAAAAACCGCCGCAACCCTTTTGCCGTGGGACATTCCCTTTTTGATTTCCCAAAACTGTATAGGGGAGGGGGGGAACATGAACATTTTAAACTTCAGTTTTGACTCAACATACTTGTTTACCTGGTTTGTCTTTCATTGTAGATATTATCCTGATCCCCTATTTTCAGATTAATCCATGAGACCTGCTTTACAACTCATAAGAAAGATTGATCAATGAAAGAATAGAACATCATACGGTACATTACCAAAATCCAGTATTCTTTAAGGCCAATGTATATTGATCTCACACTTGCCTCGGGTAAATTTTGGGGGATAAGGAGCACTTTTTCCATATAGTCTGTACCGTTCTACCCAATAAATGTTTAAAATTAATCAACTTTTGTCAAATAACACTCAAAGAAACAAAATTTTTTTTCATCTCTTTTTGGGTTTTTGGGAATTGACAGTAATATGTTTTAAATTTTTCCAAAAAAGGGCCTTTAAAATGCTTTTTTGGGTTCATTCCTACAAATCGCATAACGCCAGTTCAAATCTAAAATTTAAACAATCCAAATTTGAAAAAGGTTCTGATCCATTTTTCTTTTAGTAATTTGGCAACTCCCGACTTTTTCTGTCATGACAGGGGCTCCACCCAATGCAAATCCTACACTTTTTTTCTTTAAACATACCTATGATACTCTATAAGAATTTAAATAATGCAAGTAACAGAATAATTGCTACTTTGTAATTCATTTAAATTGTTGGTTTTAGGAGCAAAATGGTTCAAATACCAGAAAAAAAGATGTGTAGAACTGATATAGATTGCAGGCTCTTTTGGGAGGCAGATAGTTTAATTAACAAAATTTGTAAAGAATTAATGAAATTGCACTAAATATAATTGTGAGTTGTTTAAATTAGAACTAGGCCCAATATTTCATCTTTCTTTTCTCCAGTTTCTCCTTTACCTCCTTTTGCTTCTTCCCTCCACTTCTCTCCAACCCCTTTTCAAAATCTTTCCTTTTTCCTTTAACAAACATCAAAATACTTCTAAAAATTGTTTTTTTCATTGATTGCAAGTTTTCCGTGACTGGGTCTTTACTGCTTTGACTTTAAATAAAATCTATCTAGCCTCTCTCCTTTGTTATTTATGCAGGTTCTCCTCCTTCTTTCATCAATCTACCCTGTCCTTAGGCAGACAGGGTATGGGAGAAGACGGCCTGAAGTCACTTGGGGGTGTGGGAGAGAATTTTAACCATGATCATATAAAAGTGATTGCTCACTTAGTTAAATATAATTAAATGTGGACATTATAGTGAAAAATACAAAAAACATTGATAGTCACCTTACTGTTCCCTCCCACTACAGAGCTGAAGCCTCCTGGGACCTGCTCTTCTTCACTGCTGGGTTTTCATCCCAACACACAGGAGAGGTTCACGTTTTATAGAGAGTGATTGGAGCACAAGGCTTTCTTTTATATTGGCACACGGCACAGGAAGTGAAGAGAAGCAATTCCCGTGAGCCTTCAGAGTGGCAGTAATGGGGACCAGGAAGTGAGGGTAACATTTTTCTATTTTTCCCCTTCCTGGCCCCATTTAACTATAATTTTAACAAACTGAAGAACCTTTTTAAGCTGCCTAGAGCTGGCACTGTATTCAACTAAATAGGGTGTTTCAAAAACTAATGCATGAAAAAAAATTCATGACCTAGGGGCCATTTGTGGGAAAAACAAATTGCATATTCATTATCTATATTATTTTGAAAGGTACGAAAATTTTTACACAGTTTCTTCAAAAAGGGAAAAAAAGAAAATATTTTCCCAATTCGCCCGCATATTTTATGCCGAGTCTAGGGGGTTTTTTTAAATTTGTGACCATTTTTCTTAGGGGATCCCAAGCAATTTGTTCAAAAGTATTTGGGCATTACAATTTTTCAATGCCATTTTTTTCCCTTTTTTTTTAATGAACAAACCACAATGATGCTACCATGTAACAATCCTAAAGCACCAATTGGCCC